>CAUYRH010120351.1:0-117179 GCA_963574655.1 Perodicticus potto
AGTGAGTGCAGTATACAGTCAATACTTAAACAATGAAAAGGTTAGAGGTGACTATCCCCACATAGCTGAAAATCCACATATAACTTTCAACTCCCCCAAAAGGTAATTGCTAATGACCTCCTGCCTCTTTCTCCCAAAAGAAACCAATGCTGGAGAGAAGTGAGTGCAGTATACAGTCAATACTTAAACAATGAAAAGGTTAGAGGTGACTATCCCCACATAGCTGAAAATCCACATATAACTTTCAACTCCCCCAAAAGGTAATTGCTAATGACCTACTGTTGACTGGAAGCCTCACAGACAATGTAAACAATTGATCAACACTTACTTTGTGTGTTACATGTATTACATATACTGTATTCTTGCAATAACCTAAGCTACAGAAAAGGAAATATTATTAAGAAAGTCATAAGGGAGCAGTGCCTGTGGCTCAAAGGAGCCGCTGGCCCCATAAACCGGAGGTGGTGGGTTCAAAACCAACCCCCGGCCAAAAACTTCAAAAAAAAAAAAAAAGAAAAAGAAAGTCATAGGAAAATATATTTACTATTCATTAAATGGAAGTGGATTAACATAAAGGTCTTCATCCCATTGTCTTCATATTTGGTAAGCTGAGGAAGAGGAGGAAGCAAAGAAGTTGGGCTTGCCATCTCAGGGATGGCAAAGACAGAAGAAAATCCGAGTATAAGTGGACCCATGAAGTTCAAGGCTGAGTTGTTTGAAGGGCAACTGTACAGATTTCTGGTTCCCTTATCCCTCAGGTGGGATATATCTTAGGATGTGCACTACTTGACTCCTGGAGTTTCTCTTGGGTTTAAGCTCCAGCCACCCATAGTGGTAGCTGACTTGATAATTCACCCTTGAATATCTTCCTTTCCCTTCTTTTCTCACTCTCCTACTCCCCTTGGGTCTGGTTCCCCTATCTGCATTCAAATCCTTGTTTCTGGGGCTGCTTTGGGAGAAATTCAAATTAAGAACTCAGCCTGCTTGGCGGTTCCCATAGCTCAAAGGTTAGGGCGCTGGCCACATACACCGAGGCTCACAGGTTCAAATCTGGCCTGGGTCAGCTAAAATAACAGTGACAACTGCAACCAAAAAAGTAGCTACTTGGGAGGCTGAGCCCAAGAGTTTGAGGTTGCTGTGAGCTATGACACCATGGCACTCTACCCAGAGCGACAGCTTGAGACTCTGTCTCAAAAAAATAAATAAATAAATAAAAATAAAAAGTAAAGAACTCAGCCTCCTATTAACGATGAGATCTTAAGTACATTGCTTAAATACTCTGTGCCTCAGTTTCCTCATCTGTAAACAAAAACAATTGTACTTATAGAATTGCATTACGAAGATGAGATGAGCTAAGAGGAACTTGGAAAAGAGCCTGATACAGAGAAAACATTCTAAATATTAGCTCTGATTATTCTCGAGGTATAGAAGAAGACCTTGCAGATACTATGGCTTCAAAAAACTGTTTGCAGATTGAAGCATATTGAATCTCTGGCGGGGGGCAGGGGGAGAAATCTTTTATATTAAGCCTTTTCATTTCATGGTAGTTAGGTCTTCTGGTTGCCAAGAACTCAATCAAGCTAACGCAGGCAAGGAATCTTGTTGCAAGGCCGTGACTACACGAATAGAGACAGATATCTCCAGGGAACTAAAGAACCACCGGCCAAGCAGACTGTACCATGGAAGGAGCATAACTGGGAAATATGAAGGTGGCTCAGAATCTGAGAGCAGCTCTAGCAGTTGAGTTACCTTGTCCCCTCCCTGAGCTACAGAATGTTTCCGTATCTTCTCTCTAGAGATGTAGTGTTAACACATTCCACTTGTTCTCTCCTGCACAACTTTTTTATTTCATTGAGGCCTCTGAATTTCCAATCACATCTTTTCCTCCTGTGGGCTCTGATCCAATCAGGAGAAAGGCATCACTTTCGGGGGTGGTAAAGTTGAGCTGGAGAGCACAGCATAGATTTGTGATCACAGGCAAGAATCCTGCTCCTTCCTTCCAAGTCTGGACCTTAGAACCCAGATCTGAGAGAAGAGTGTGAGGTCCCCTGAAAGCCTGCCCCATACTAGCTGAGCAAGAAAAGACCCGAGGGTGTATGGAGAGCAGGTCATCCTCACAACGCACCAGGAGCTGTGGATGGTCCTTACGCAGCATAAACTGTGAAACCAGAACTTGAAGAAAAGATGGAGCCAGCCGTGCTCAGGTGTCACTCCCAGCTTCACCGATGACTAGAGAGAGGAAGAGGGGGGACAGACGGACACCGTCCCCAGTATTTCCAGAAGCAGAGAAGTAGTTACTTTAATGGGCCGTGGTAGACCAGGCAAGAGAGAAGTGGAAAGTTTTCCCTACACCTACCAACAGACCGACGTTGCCATCTTTCTAGTTCACATTCCCAAGCAAGAAGACCTGCTTGGCCCAGAAAATCATTTCCATCTGTCCGAACAGAGTTGTCACCAAGGGCCAATTCATAGGCCATCGGCCCTCTACCCCTTAGCACAACCTGAAATTATTTGCTTATTGTCCGTTCCCATTCCCTACTAGAATGTTACTAAAGAACAGGAATCTTGTCTGTTATGGTCACTACTGTATCCCAAGCATCTAGAATAGTCCATGGCGGTCCACATAGGAGCCAGATAAATAAGTATTCTGAACACATGATTGAATGATTAATTAATGTAATGAACAAGTGAGTGAATGAACGAACCTAACAAGTTTATGAAAATCCCTGTTTAAATTGCTGGAGCCCCTGTCCTATTGCCTGAGTCACTGAGGCCCAGCCTCACACTTGCACGGTCCACTGGGCAAAGTCTAGCACAGTAACAAGACCCCACTTAGCTAGAAGGCTATTGAGGGGGCTCCAACTGTGGCAGCCTGCTCCCCATCCCTGTCAAAGCAACTTAACCAAGTATTCCTTCCAACCATGTCCCAGAATCTTCCTCAGAGACATTCTGCCCGACACAATTCTGTCTTATTTCCAGTGATGTTCTGGCCTCTCTTGAAGCTGGACAACTGCCCTGATTACCTGCTTATTAATCCGACTCTATCTGCATCAGTACCCTTGATTAACGCATTTTCTCGCAGACAATAAATTCTCCCTCCAACTCACCCACCAGGGCATTATTTAACAGAAACCTAAACCCAGCATGCTAATGAAAACAGCTCTTGCAAATAATCCTTTAAAGAGATTCTAAGTACCCAGCTCCTAATAAACTGATGCAAATTAATGACCTTTTAGAGGCTTCTAAACATCCACAACGTCCCTGGCCTCCTGATTTTTTTACCCAGAATGGAGTAGGGATGCAGCTACAGATTATCAAAAGCACCAAGACCAATCAGTCCCTTCAGGAGATTCGAGTTTCATCACTGCTGGGCCTGATTCATGTTACAAGGAGACAGTTCTCTTAAGAGATTTGAAGAACAAAGGCGTTGAGGATGCCAAGAGATGGGGATGGCCACAGAAAGGGACCATACCTTTTGAGAAGCTTAAAGTGTGAACCTGGAATGAGCTGCATTTCTGAATGAATAAGGCCTATGGGATTTTAATGTGAAGACCAGGGACAACATGTGACAAGTGCCAGTACATAGTAGGTGTTCAATAAATGGTGAATGTTATTATGATGCAAATCACACATTAGAACCTGTAACAGACAGAGACTTGGAGAGAGCTGCTTCTCAGCCCAAGATGTTGGTATCGTGGCACTAAAGGGCTTCCTGCACTCAACTAAACTGAAGGCTTTTAGAGCTGTGACTTGTTCAGCTCTGGGGTGTGCTTTTAAGGGGCTCTAAGACCAGAGGGGCCAACGTAAGATGGTCCTAAGATAGCTGACCAGTTGAGAAGTCAGAACAGAGAGCTCCTCCCAAGGGAGCATGCATGGGGGTTGGCGTCCCCACGCCTGTAGGTCTAACTGGACCGGAACAGCCTTTTCTCGCATCCCTCTTCAAACTCACAGTGTTCAGAGTCTGCATCCCTTCCCACATCCCTGTTCTCTGAGTCTCAATTTTAGGCTCACTTCGTCCAGGAAGGCTTCCTAGGTTTTGCCAAGTGATATAATCTTTCCTCCATCTCTACATTCCTATGACACTTACTGTCTACATCAAACTGCCACCCCCATTCGTTATATTATGCCCCACTGGTTTCAGGTGGCTGAGATTTTGGAGCCTTCTTGAGAGTTGAGACTCCAGTTCACAAGCCTCAGTATCCTCCTTAGTACTTCCTAGCCCCGTGTTTCTTGCACTACAAGATTGATTCTTACTGAAGTTTGCAGATCCAGATTCTGTAGGTTTGGGGTAAAGCCTGAAATTCTGTATTTCTAACAAGCTTCCAGGTGATGTTGTCACTATTTTGAGTAACAAGAATCTAGGGCATCTTATACAACACGGTTTCTTCAAGGTTTTAATATGTTACATATTTTAAAAGATAGAGAAAGAGTCAAGTTTACTCCAGGACTTCTGAGAGCCTTTCATAGCACTGTGAATCTCTAAGAGGGCACTATGGTGTACACCATTTCCCAGCAGAAATATTTATGGGACTGTCCCGCAGCACCGATCTCACTGTCAGACACACAACAATAGGTAATAACAAGAGCAAACATGTATTGCACCCTCACTCTGGGCCAAAGATTTTATATGCATCATCTCTAAATAATCATTCCACTCACCCCCAGCAGGTAAGCACTACCGTGCTCCCCATTTTAGGGGCAGAAATGTAACCTAAGAGGGGTTAAGCCATTTGCCCAAGTATATGCAGTACAATCAAGACTTGAAACCCATCCATGTGTTCCAAGGTCCTCCTTTTTAACCACCCCACTGGACCGCTAAGCCTGGGCCCAGAGGCTTTCCTTCTACCATAAGTTTGACTGGGAAGACAGGTGCTTATCTCAACTGCAGTCAGTTTTAGTCTAAGTACTCTTTTGCACCTGAGCACGCTTTCTGTTTCAGCTCAGAAAGCATCTGCTGGCAAGTAACAGTGGACAAATGACTTTTTTGCTCTCTCCACTTTACAGGGGGTCCAAAGGTAAACAGTGACACTAGTTCAGACAATTTCCACATGTCCTGAACAACAACAAAGAATGTACATGACTCAGTTCTGAGAGATGTTGGTATGAGCACCTTCATCTGCCCTTTCATTTGAAAGCTATATTAAGAGCCTCTCATGTGCCTGACAGCAGGCTTTGGAATAAAGATGAAAAAGACATGGCCCAGTCTATGGGTCAGATGAGATTATACAGATAAGTAATTTCACAATTGTAATATGGCGTGATGACTATTATTCGTTTCAACCCCGAATTTCTGCAGAAAGTATCTGAGGGGTTGATGTATATGATAGATATTATAATAAGAGAGGTTATCAAAGACCCCTAGCCTACCCAGGGGTGGGTGATGATGGGAAGCGAAGGAGTGGATCTGAGTCTTGTAGAGAAAATATATATTAGCTGGGTAAAAAATGGTCAGATAGCCAAGGCATGCCAAGCTTCTATCCCCTCCCCCAAATATAAAGTATGAGTTGTCAGGATGCTTTCAGTGGCATCCTGTTTGGACTTTACAAAATGGATTTGTTTGTCATGTTTTTTCTCACTAAAAAGAAGTGTGGAAGCAGATGGCTCTAAGATTGTTTCAGTGGCTTGATCACATAAGAGTCCTGGATCATCTTCTCTGCAACTTTCTTGGCCCTCCCCTTATGGTTGTAGGGTGGCTGCTGCTGCTCCAGACATCACAAAGGGTTTCATCTTTCTCTGTGGCTTCTTCTCTGACATCTTCCCATTTCTGGGCATAGCTGTTCACTTTGTAGTATAGCACAGTGATGTGTGCATATGCACTAGGAGATAAAACTAGACACACTTCGCTGGAGACACACAAAATTTTTAAGATCATTATATTTGGAAAAAACACTGTGATCGTCCATGAAAAGGGACAGAGAGAGTAAAAAATAAGAGACCATCAGAACCATTAAATTTCTACAAACAGGAGTCAGACTGAGAAGACTACTCAATGAAAACGCATACTACCTTTTATTTAAGAGGAAGGATAACTCAAATGGTGGAACCAGGAGCCCAGGAAGTGGAGCCAACTGCCATGGAGAATTATTCGCAGGGCTTAAGTGTGAATCAAAGAACTTTCATTCTTTATCTAGCTGGATTTAAGAATTCCTATAGACCTTGGACTTAAGAATTTCTGTGACTCCTGCATGACTCACATTTTCCCCTTTGTAAACACAAATGTCTATCACAATTACTCTGTCTATAGCAAATACCTGTCTCCCCATTTTGTCAAAAATAGTTTGTCTTCAAATCCTGGCTCTACCACTTGATACCTTGGGTGCCTGCAACCATAATCCTCAATTTCTTTGCCTATGAAATAGGGACAATAATATTCCTTCCTGTATCACAGATTATAATGAATACTCAATAAAACAATGCACGTAAATACACTATACAGTACTGGACACATGGTAAGTGGCATTTGGTAAATAGCTATTGTTATTTTCATCATTCTCCAATTTGCACTCTGAACATACTCTTATTAATATATTGGGCCTGCCATTCTGCACTGGAATTATATACATGTCTGTCCATCCAGTTAGGCTCTGAGTGATAAGGGGTTAAAAAGATATTTATGTTTCTATGTTCAATAAACATAAATATCCTGGCTTACAGACAATGCTCAGGAGATGTTTGTTTAATGAATGAATGAGTATATACCTAAGATTCTGCATTCCATTCTACTGGCTTTTCATACTTAGATACTCTGGTTTTCCCTCCTGGATGTTGTTGTGGAAGATTATTTGCGAAATCCAGGAGTGCTTCCTATCAGTCACCCTTTCCGCACAATCCTCATCTTCTAGGATGATGGAGAGCTCCAAAGGCAGTTTGAATAACAGGAAGCTCTTGTGGCTGGGATGAAGATCCCAGAGAACAAAAACACTCAGAGGTTTGTTCTGGTTTGTTTGATTTGGTTTTGGTTTTGCCTTATAAACGCTACACCTTCTTTAGCTGACACATTTCCCTTTTTCCATTGGCTTCAGGACACTTACATACCAGGATGCTACTATTTTCCTTGTAATTCATGAATTAGTCTGTTTCTCAAGTCCAACTTCTGGACTGTTCCAATTGTCTCCCAATTTGGAGACAATAGAGCTCCAGAAACACACAAAAAGACTCAGTCTCCCAAGCCCAAAGTACTATGCTGACCACCCTTCTCCTAGCTCTGTTATGAGAAGATGAAGTTCAGATGACCTGGGATTTGTCTTGTGGCCCCAGGCAGCTAAAGGCAAAATGGGATACAAATGCAAAGATGGATTTATCAACTCTCCTTCAGGAAACATTACCTTTGACTAATTTAGGAAGCATGTCAAAACAAGAGATACTCATCTGCACAAGATTAATTAGGAACACTGTGAAGAAGCAAAGGGCTATGGTGACTAGAGTGACCTATGACCTCATTCAGAGCGAGGGTCCTTAACAAGCATCAACAATAGTCCACACCTGGATAACAAATTCTTGGCTTAAGTGATGCCGCTCACCCACGGCAGACATCACTAATTGATTGCAGCACACTCTCACCCCAGACACAGGCTCAAATGTTTCGTCTTTGCTCCATTGATTGGAGTGAGTCACTACTAATTGATTGAGGGTGACATGCAAGATTGACCTTGATGGTCACACTACTTGTGTGTTCTTCACAATTATAATGATCTCCTTAGTTGGTTCTTCTTTGTGTCTCTTAACAATGTGATCTTAATAGCATCTTATGTCATCATGGAGCAGACTTCTTGCATCTTACATTGCCTCCCTTCTCTTGGACCCTCTTACTTTTCTGAATTGTACTTTGGTGGGACATAGTACAAAACAATGAAGTGAAATCCATGTTTTCTATGATGATATCACTTTAGATATTGTTTACTACTTTACACAGTGTCTTCTCTTTGAGGCTCTAAGACGGGAAAAAAAATGTCTCCCTGATCTTAGACTCAAAAAACAGACATGTCTCTTCTGAGCCACTCACAGGTTTTCGTTTTGGTTTTGCCTTATAAACTCTACACCTTCTTTAACTGACACATTTCCCTTTTCCATTGGCTTCAGGACACTTACATACCAGGATACTACTGTTTTCCTTGTAATTCATGAATTAGTCTCTTTCTCAAATCCATATTCTGGACTGTTCCAGATTATTTGGTTTCTTTGTCTTTTTTTAAAATTTTCATTTATTTTATTCTGTTGTTCTTCAGGCCCCCTTGTTAGCCACCTTTAATATTTTGGGAACTAAGTTTGGTATACGTAAATATGCAATGTTCTCATGAATGTGAAAAATTATTCAAGCTCTTTAGTATTAAATTCACTGTAAAAATGTTGGGTGTATGATTGCAGCAGACTTTATTTGGGGGATGGAATGCATAAAACTATATTTCTTACTTTAAGGGTCCATCCTTTTTCCTCTTGTTCTGAAGAACCTTAGAAATGTGTGTGGAAAGAGGGGGCATCACTATTTTTCTGCTTCATACACTGTCTTACAGAACTAGGATCACCATAGAGCATCCCAAATCTGCTTGTCACAGTTTAACCTTAATGCCAAATGTTCAGGGATACTTAAAGTGACAAGATGAAAGAATAGTTACTTTCATCACCCCCCCCATAGTCATAGACTTCTATTGCCCAAACTATGGTTTGATGTTAAATGCATGCACTTTGAAGTCATATAGATCTGCATTTAAATCTTCATTCTGCCCTTCAAAACTATATTTACTCTTTCATAAGCACTAATATAGATTCCTTTTCTATAAAATGCCTACCTATCAGCTGAAATAGTTGAACAGCTTAAGTAACATATGAAAAGCATTTAGCACAATTCTTGGCACATGATCAGTGATTAATAAATAGTAGCTCTCACTTAATATCTTTTATTACCCTTGTCCCCTTTAACCTTGTAAATTGAAGATTCTGCTTCACTATACCTGACAGAGGTAGAGAATAATGTGGTTTATTACATCTCTGCTAACATCTAGCCCAGGGTCAAGTATATAATGAGTACTTAATATCTGGTTGCTAAATATCTGGAAGATTGTGTCCCTGGAGGCATTAATTATCACTATACCTAACTACACAGTGCAATATTTCATTATACTGTGTTACTTCCTCCTTCCTAGAACGGCTTCTATTCATTTTGCACCAGTTGCATTAATAGCTCCCTCTGGTGGCTGTTTATAGCAATAAATAATTCCACCACCACCAAACACAGCAACAGATTTTCTCTGAAGGAAAAGGAAACATGAACTGAGTACCTGCTGTGTGCCAGCCAATGTCCTGGACACGTCCATCATCTGCACATGAAATTGTGTGGTTGGTGAGTGAGCAGACACATGATCCCCCATCAGGTCAATTCTCCTCCCTGTGTGTAAATTCTACAGCCCAGGCACCTAACAATCTATATTCTTTTCCAGGTCAAATGAAACAGGAGGATTAAAAATGTGTCTCAGAAATCTATAGACAGAGCCTAAGAAGGCAGCCCCAGGGAGTGTCCTGGTTAATGTCAAGATGCCAAACAGACAGCTTTCTATCAGTTTCCAGGATCTCATTTCCCCCCACCCTACCCTTCATTCTCAGAATTGATGTTTATGTTTCCACCAGGATAGAGACCAATTCTCCTTGGCATCCTCCGACAGAAAGAATCAAAAATTTTCCACCTGGGATGCTACAAATTGCATTTCTCAACACGGTTCTGGAATACAGGGTATGACCAGCATAGCTAATGCTAACTGATCAAAACTTAGGTGCCCTAACTTTATAACAATCGTAATCAGGCAGTTGGAGTTTCATCAAAGCATGGAGGCCTCTCTTGTCCTCCAAGATTCAAAGAGCAAGAGCACGTCAGCGTGGAAGCAAGTCCCCAAGGGAACTGCAACATGAAGGGAGGGTGGGTGAAGGCACCGTCGGTTATGCTTGTGTGACTCCGGGCACATCACTGGATTGCTCTGAGCCTCAGCTTACCCACTTTTGAAATACAGATAAAAGCAGAACCTCATTCAGAAGACTAGTGGCAGGATTAAATAAGAACACACAGGAAGCACCTTTGTACAGTGCCTGGCTCCTGAAAAGTGCATAATAAATTTTAGTCAAGCTGTAATAAGCACGTTCCCTAGTGTTTGTTCTCCTTTTTTAAGAATATTCCCTGCTCTGCACCCCACTTGAACTCTTGGCAGCTGTGTTTACACTATCTGAAGTCACCTCCCACCCCGAGATCTCAGTCGGTGAGGCAGACCATGGAGGTCACCTCACCAGAACTGGACCAATCAGATTCTCCCTCCAGAAGCCTGGGGTGGGACTAGTCAGAGTCCACTGGCTGTTTGAACTCAAACCACATAGATTCAGGAGGAATCAGAGTGTCATCTTCCGCCTTATAACCATGGAGGAAGAGAGGAGTCTGTGAAGAAAAAGGTCTCTGCAGGTCTTCAGCTACTGAGGGAGAGAGGAAGAGAGAAAAACTTAAGTATTTGTCTCATTTCCAGGGTCACAGAAGGCCCTGGATGCATCATAAGCTTCCTGAGACAGCCCTGTGGGCTTTTAATAAGTCCCACCCTTTCCTCAAGCTTGTCTGAGTAGATTTCTTTTGGAGAAAAGAGTCCTGAGATCAAAGAAATGAGATGTCCAAGTCCAAACTCTTTTGTTGAGAATACACTATGTCCTGGGATTCTGGAGAGATTCTGTAAGGAAAAATAGGAAAAGGAGGAGGAAAATAGCATATAATGGCACCTATTGGGTACCAGCCCCTCTCCTGAGAGCCCTCCCACATGACTAGATGGATGTGAAACAACTGTGCAAGATAGGAATGATTGCCACCACTTTCTAACAGCTGACTTAAATCTCAGAGAGATTGAGGGCCTGGCCCAAGGTCACACAGCTGAAAACCAGATGAAACTCAGATATAAACCCAAGTGTGTCTGAACCCATGTGAATATATTCCATAAATGTAGTATTCAAAAACTGGGACTTAACTCCTTGTCTTTGCTGTATCATCATCATCTCCAACATTGTCACCACCACCGTCATCACTGATCACCAAAACCACCACCACTATCGTCACTGTCATCACCATCATCATCCTAAAGGCTAATATTTATTTAGCAATTCCATTTGAATAGTCTTTGTATACTTTATACTCATGAGCTCATAACAAGCCTTTGAAGAAAGTATTGCTATTGTGTCTATTTTACAGATGAGGAAACTGAGGTTTAATGAGGCTAAGTCACTCATCTGAAGTCACTTTGCTGGTAAATGATGGAGCTGGGAGTCTAGTCAGGTTTGTCTGAATCCTGAGCCGACCCTTTAAGACTGTACTCTCCTGGGGGGCAGAGGCTGAACCTCCTACTCCTTTGTAGCCCCATCATGCCTTGCCCTGTACTATGTATGTAGTAGTTGCTGAATAAGTATCTTCTAAGATGATGAACAATGTGGAAAGGCTTTCAGAAGTTCTGAAAGACAAGGGGTTAAATTTCCCTGCTTTGGGTCACCTTGAGAAATAGCTGGAAAGCCAGGCTCTGAGCACCTGCCCCCTGGCACAAAAGGGTCTCTTTCCTGTTGGTGATAAAGATGTTTGTCAAAATGCCTTTCCATGTGGGGCTGAGCAGCTTCTGGAAGCATGCCAAGCATCTCAAAGGCTGAGGTTCACTCCCCAATCCATTCCCTTCCTCCTTGACTGAGCCAGGCCATGAATAAATGCCAGAAAAATCCTCTCTGACCCCCAACTCAAGCCATGAAGACAGTAAGATCAGCCACCACTTAGTGAGGGCATATGTGCATGAGGCATCATGCTAAGTGTTTCACTGAACCAGACCAAGACGTGGTAAGGTCATCTGACAACACAGCACAGCAACTAAACACTCAGGCCTTGAAGTCAGACTGCCTTGAGCTTTGGACCTCGGGCCTCAGTGTTCTCATCTCCAAAATGGGATGATGCTATTGATGCTACCTTCTATACAGGGTTATTGTAAGCAAAAGATGAGCTCCATAAACATTATCAAGTATTCATTCAATAGCCCTATGGAGTAGGTGTCATCAACTCATTTTGCAGATAAGATTACTGAAACTCACAGATATGAAATGACTTGCTCAATACATTATGGCTAACAATTGCAGAGACAAGATCACAGCCCAGGTGGTTCACATCCCAGTGCTGGGCCCTTTACCTTCTGCAATATCGTGTGGCCATGGGTACCTGTTTAGTGTGCCTTCCCCTCTAAGGAGAGGGATAGGTCAAAACTTTTATCTTCTGCAGATCCTCTGTCACTTTCCAATGGCTTTTGTCACAATTACACATACATCTGTGCCATAGCCACAGAAGAGTCAAGAGCTTGGAGTGCTACCATTCATTCCTCCACTCATTACATATTTATGGTGCCACACCCTAAAATGGGTGCTGAGAACAAGGTGATGGACAAAACAGACTCACCCTCTGACCTCCAGGAAATTCAGACATTCATCAAAGAAGTACACAAATTTGCAGTTGTGTCTGTACATAGAAAGAGTGGTGCTGGTGCTCAGAGAGCTTACAGTAGAGGAAATGGCCCAGGAGGGAGGTTGGGAAATTCTTTTCTAGGAGACAATGTCCCCAACACAGATTGTGACTAACGAATATCATTATCCACATGAAGAAAAGAAGAAAAACCATTTCCAGTAGAAGGAACTGCATATGCAAAGGCCCTGTGGCATAAGGGCATGTGGAATTACAAGAGAAAAAGGAAACTTGTATGGCTGGAGCAGAGAGAGCATGCTATGGGGTGAAGCTGAAAATGTCATCAGGAGTTGGACCATATAGGGATTGGGGGCTAGAGCAAAGGGCTCAGACCTTTTGTAACAAAGCAAATTAGGTATTCCTTTATTTATTTAGTTCTTCACTGTGTGAGCTCCATGAAGGCAGGAATAATGTCTATTTGGGTTTAGACAGGATACTGCTGCTGCAGCTCAATAAGGTTTTGAATGAATGTATGTGTTTCGCATTGCTATAAAGGAAATACCGGAAACTGGGCAACCTATGAAGAAAAGAGGTTGATGTGGTTCATGATTCCAGAGCCATACATGAAGCATGGCACCAGCATCTGCTTCTGGTGAGGACCTCAGAAAGCTTCCAGTCAAGGCAGAAGGCAAAATAGGAGCAGGCATGTCACAGGGCAAGAAAGGGAGCAAGAGGCTGGGAGGTGGTGCCAAGCTTCTTCAAACAATCAGCTCTAATGTGAACTAATAAATTGAGAACGCACCGATTATTGAGCTATTATGAGGAATCTGCCCCCATGACCCAAACACCTCCCATCAGGACCCACCTCCAACTTTGGGGATCAAATTTCCACATCAGATTTGGAGGGAACAAACACCTCAACCATATCAATGTATTTATTCATTCTTGCAACATTTATATCATTCATTTATTCATTCTACAATCATTCACTGCTTAAACTGAACCCTGACCTAGGTTCTGAATAAATGATGGTTCCTGACCTTGAGTAGTTCACACATAGTGAAGAAGACAGTCCACCAGCCTGAGTACTCCAACAACAGGGACTATGTCCTTGGTCATCTTTGCATCCTATATGAGAGCAAGTTTCCACGTTTATTGTGCAGATCCCTAGGTCCTGATCTCAGACAGTGTAACTTGATAGTTTATATGTGAGTCCTGGGACTCTGCATTTTAACAATGGCTCCAGTTGATTCAGAAGCAGACGGTTCTCCAAAAACACTCTGGAGAAACACTGCTCTAGAGTACTGTCTGTCACACAGCAAGCGCTGGATATAAAATGGATGCATGAACAAATGAATGGACCAAACCATTGACTGAAAACAGCCTGTAATGCAATGAGATCAAATGCACTCATAATAAGGCACATGGAAAAACTACAGAAGTTAGGAACGTGATTGCAGGCCTGGGAAGGCTTCCAGGGGATCTAACTTCCAAGCTGAGCCTTGGAAGCCATGAAGACATTTCCCAAGTGGACAGGACAAGTGGAAGCCTCCCAGGTGAAATATACAGCATTGAACAATGAGCAGCCTAGGACGAGGGCACATCTGGGGAACAGCTGGAAATGAAGCATCCGGAGAGGATCCCTTGGCTCAGATCACTGTGACCCACAGCAGAGAGTTCCAGGGGTCCATCAGGTCCTCAGTGACTCCATTCCTCTTGAATTTGTGCCAGAACCCCCAATAAGCTCTATATCACCTGCCCTGCACTGGACTCATAGAAAAAGAGTGTGCCATGCTCAGGCTCAGTTACCTTCTAACTAAATAGGTACTCAATGACAACCACAGAGCAGAACATCAGCAAAACCCTGTGTAGCTATGTTGGGGATCATATCTTGCCTGTGTGTGGCTGATCTTGGCAGGACATATCTAATATAAACAGCAGTGTCTCAATTTTAAATAAGATGCCCTTAGAAAACACACAGCATAGTTCCTGGCACATAGTAGATGCTCAATAAAGATAGCCACTTATTATTAAATATTTTTTGAGTCTGCAATGCCCTTTTTTACAGATCTCATTTTTGTGGCTTTCCTTGCTTGGGATAATAACTATGTGCTCCCTCAGCTGACTCTGTCACAACAAAAGAGGTTCTTTTTACACAGAAAAATGCCTTTCACCATGAAAAACAAAAGCCAAAACAAAACAAAACAAAACAACCTCCTACTGCAAGCACTTGATAAGTGGAAATAGAAGATCAGCTTAAACAGTTTCTGCAGTGAAGTTCTGTCAAAGCCCTTGAGGCCAAATCAAAAGATCCATGAAGTTTCTCTTCCCAAAAGTTCTCAATGGGGATGGTACTGCCCCCTAGTGAGAGACCTAGAAAATTTTAGGGTGTTTCGATTGTTTAGCTAGGGACTTAACAAGACAGCTACATGAATATCCTGCCAAGCATTTACATCTGTGAAAAACAAATTTATTATAATCATCTGAGCCTAACTCTAACTCCAAAACAGAATTCTTTTTGCATCCTTTAAGCAGAAAGGGAGCTTGTGCGGTTTTAGGGGTTGGAAATTTGTTGGGGTTTTTGATTTTCTTAATTTTTAATTTTTTTTTAAGTTTCCGATTAATATGAGGGTATAAATGTTTAGGTTCCATTGTTTTCATGTCTAAGGTAAAGTTCAAATTGTAGTTGAGCCCTTCATCCAGGGGGCATGCTGAATGCCTTCACACTGTGCATACTAGGTCACCCTTCCCAATCACCTGCCCACCATCCCCCTTCCATCTTCCTCTTCTCCCCTCCCCCTCACTAGACTATATTTGTGTTTTTCTTTCATGCAGGCATGTAGTTGTTTATATATTGCTTTCATATTAGTATTGAGTACATTGGATACCTTTTTACCATTCGTGGGATGCTTTACTAAGAAGAATGTGGGGTTTTTTTTATTTTTTTAAGAGACAAAAATTTCACTATGCTGCTCATACTGGTCTTTAATTCCTAGGCTCAAGCAATCCTCCCACCTATTATGTAGCCAAGACTATAATGATAAGCCACCTCACTAGACTGACATTGAATTTTAAAGAACTACAACTACTGGAAAAATTAACCAAGGAATTCTATACTTTAAGAATTTTAGGACAAAGGTGGGGAGCTGAGCCAAGAAAGAAGTTCAGCAAGCTGTGACTCCAAGGAAGAGCATTCGAGTAAACAAATTACAGATACAAATCCTATTGACTAGAGGATGGGAGACCACTGCCCCAAGCAGAAGGCCTGCTGGGGGCTCTCTGCAACCAAGCAGGGAACATAAGACCTCTCATATTACCTCACTGGAGAGAGCCACTAAATATCGGGTCTCTTTCTTCTAGGTTTCTATAAACCTAGATACCCCCCACCGAGCATAAAATTGGACAAATATTTTCCTCCACAATTCCAAACTCCAAGTACGCCCTTCCCCCCTCACATGGCAGTCTGAAGTTCTGCCCCCCAAGAGTGCTTGGTCTTTTCCTGAGAGCTCTGGGCATAGTGTGGACTGCCAACCATCAGGATGGAATCTGTGACCAGAGGGCATGGGAAGAAAGGAACACTTCAGGGAGGAGGAGTAGTCCCCTGGTTATGACTTTGCATGGCCAATGGTGGTGTTGACCCTTGGGCTGTGTCTGATGAGAGGGGGTGCAGACCCCCAGCTCTGATGGCACCCACAAATGGGACAGCAGTTGCCCAAGGTGGACTGAGTTTTGTGGGTGGGGCTGTTCCCTGGCTCCAAGTGGGACTGCAAGCAGAAGCTTGACAGGTGTGGACTGAGACCTGAGGGCAAGGGTGTGGTCCCCTGACTCCAACAGAGATGGCAAGCCTCTGGTTGTGGACTGAGACCTGCTGGTGAAGATGTGGACCCCTGACTCCAACTGGGACAGCAAGCAGAGGTTTGCTGGGTGTGGACTGAGACTGGCAGGCAGGCATGCTCCCCTGATTCTAATTGTTCTGTTGGAGACACTTGGATCCCTCTCTGTTGAGCAGGGTTTGTACTGCCTGAGAAAATTTGATTGGAACTTGTGTCTGGGGCTGTCCACCCAGGGACACTCTGAGGTTGACCTTTGAAGTTCTGTAGCAGAAAAGAATGAAGGATGGGGGTGGGGCACCACAGGTGACTGTATCTCTCCACAGCTGAGATTTAAACCTAATATCATGGCTTCTTAGGATAGGCTAGAGGTTGGCAGATTCAAAACAGAGCCAGCTTGTACTATTTCACCAAGGAGGTCCTCGGAGTCTCTGGCCAAAATTCTGAAAGGAGCCTGTGTAAGGTTGTAGGGGATAAGCCACAATTTCAAAGCCTACTGATTCGGTAAGGAGCTAATTATCTCTACTACCTGGGAACACCAATTCAATCTCATCTAATAACCAAATGGTGGAAAATAAACATGGTGCAGAACCAACATAAGAACTCTGGCAACATGAATAATCAGAGTAGATCAACCCCTGCCTCCCAAGGAAAGACATAGGAGATACAACTGAAGATGCCATAAATAAACAAATGGCCGAAATGTCAGAAATAAAATTCAGAATATGAATGGAAAATAAGATGAATAGAATGGAAGAAAAGTTAAAAGCTGAAATCCAAAGAGTAGTTCTAAACTTGTCTCAAGAAATTAATGAATTCAAAACCCAAGTCACCAAAGATATGAACACAATGAGAAAAGAGATAGTGGAGCTCAAGGAAAAAGTTAGTCAAGGAGCTCTGAAATACAATAGAATCCCTCAGTAATAGAGTTGACCAGGCAGAAGAAAGGATCTCTAAAACTGAAGACAAAGCTTTTGAACATTTTCAAATGCTCAAAGAGGCAGATAAATGGAGAGCAAAAACTGATCATTCCCTGAGAGAGTTGTGGGATCAGTCCGAAAGATCAAACATTCATCTTTTAGAATCACTAAAGAAGAAGAGGATTATCCTAAATGTACAGATGCTGTACTCCAAGATATTATGGAGGAGAATTTCCCCAGCATAGCAAGAGATGCAGAAATTCAGATAGTAGACAGTTTCAGAACCCCAGCAAGATTCACCTAACTACAGCATCTCCTAGACATATTGTGATTAACTTTGCCAAAGTAAAGATGAAGGATAAAATTCTGCAAGCAGCCAGACAAAAGAAAAGCATCACCTACAAAGGGAGAAATATCAGAATGATTGTAGATCTCTCAGCCAAAACGTTTCAAGCCAGAAGAGGATAGTTATCGACCTTCAATTTCCTAAAACAAAATAACTTTCAGCCCAGGATCCGGTATCCAGCTAAAATGAGTTTCATTTGTGAAGGAAAAATCAAATACTTTAATGACATACACAAGTTGAAGAAATTTGCCATAACTAAACCAGCTCCCCAGGATATTCTCAGATTCATCCTCAATAATTAACAGCACAATGCTCTACCACCAAAATAATCTCACTCAGAAATTTTTGATCCAAACCCAACTTCCACAGTGGTGAAGGATTTAAAAACATCCACTGGTCTTTCAAAAAACTTGACACCCAAAATACTACCAGGCTTATCAATACTCTCAATAAATGTGAATGGCTTAAATTGTCCTCTAAAGAGGCACAGGTTGGCTAACTGGATACAAAAACTCAGGCCAGGATCTGCTGCATATAAAAATCTCATCTTACCTTAAAGGATTATTAGATTCAGGGTGAAGGGAAAGACATCTATAATACAGGCAAATGGAAATCAGAAAAAAAGCAGGGTTGCAATTTTATTTGTAGATACATTAGGCTTTAAACCAACAAAAGTAAGGAAAGACAAGGATGGTCACTTCATATTTGCTAAGAAAACACTCAACATGATGAGATGTTAATTATTAACATTTATGCACCCAACCAGAATGCTCCTCAATTTATAAGGGAGACCCTAACAGACATGAACAATTTGACACCTTCCAGGACCATTATGTTTTAAGTAGCCTGTCTTTTAGTGATAAAACTGTAATGATTGTGAATGAAAATCTATGATATATGCAAATATCCTCAAATTAGTAAATGGTAGAAAAATTTAGGGTAATGTAGGGGTAGATATCAAACAAGATTGTCTATAAATTAATACTGAATTATACTGGTATTTTCACACATGGAAGGAGGGTACAATTTTACTATTTTCTCTACTTTGTATATATAGTATTTCTCAATACATATGTGTACATATAATATCCTAAATCTTAAAAAAAAAGATATGGCGAATGTTAAAATCTCTACCATAAAAAAATATATAGCCTAAATTTCATACATAAGAAAAAAGAAAATATTGTAATAAGTCAGCATTCATTGTAAAAGGCTAGGGAAAAACACACCAAATAAATTCCAAGCTGGGTGTGGTGACTAACAGCTTTAATTCCAGGAACTCTAGAGGATGGGGAGATAGCACTTCTTGAAGATGGTGTTTAGGACCAGCCTGGGTAACATGGTGTAACCCAATCTCTAAAACAACAATTAAAACATTTGTGCTAGTATTTTGTTGAGAAATACTGGCCTGTCGTTTTTTGTATTTTGTTTTCTTTTTCTTATGTTTCTGTCTAGTTTTGGTATCAAGGTCATGCTGGCATTATGAGTTGGAAAGGATTGCTCCAACAATTCTTGAATTTAATGTGCACTAAATTCAAATATCCTTAAGTGAAAATGCATATAAGTTTCTTTCTTTCCTGGAAAGAAGTTTATATTTAAATATTTGCAATTTGTGAAGGTTTCATTTAATATTTCATTAAGTATAAAACAGAATGTTTACATAAATCACTACTTCAAAATTACAGTTTTATTATAAATAAAATAATAATAGTCATATTTAATTCAATTAAAACTAATTTAGTAATGAAAAATATGTATAAGTATTTAAAAACTTTTATCTGATTTAAAAATGGTAAAAGAGAAAAAGTTAAAATGCTTATAACTCTATCAAGGTGTACAACAGTATCTTGGCATACTGGGAAAGTGTCTGGAGTGCAGTCCCTAACTCTTGGGCCACATACCAGTATTGATCTGTGGCCTGTTAAGAACTGGGCTGACCAGCAGGAGGTGAGCAGTGGGGGACGGGCAAGTGAACAAAGATGAAGCTTCAATAAAGATGAAGCAACAAAGCTTCATCTGTATTTATAGCCACTTCCCATGACTCACACATCAATACCTGAGCTCTGCACCTGAGTTATGCCTCCCATCAGATCAGCAGCAGCCTTAAATTTTCATAGGAGCAGGAATCCTACTGTAAACCACAAATTCAAGGGATCTAGCCTGTGTGCTCCTTGTGAGAATCTAATGCCTGATAATCAGAGGTGGAGCTGAGGCAGTGATGCTGCACTGGAACCATCTAGTTGCAGTAAAACTAGCTCAGGGCTCCCACTGATATACTACAAGGTAATAATAATAGAAATAGTGCAGAATAAATGTAACATGCCCGAATCATCCTGAAACTGTCCCCTCCTACACCTTCTCCTGGTCTTTGGAAAAATTGTCTTTCATGAAATCAGTCCCTCATGTCAAAAATATTGAGTATTGTTGATCTTGAGGCTTTTCTCAGCATTATTTGATTGAGGAAGATATTTTCCCTGAAAGCCCACATCTGCACTCAAGATGTCCTGGTCCCACAGACTCTGTCCATTGGGTTTCCATATACTGAAGTGTCCCGGACTATTAGATGGTTGGGTTGAACTTAGAATGGAGTGGTAATTTTCTGTGGGTGTTCACATTAGAAAAACTGGAATTGGTACTCTCCTACCTATGCCTAGAGCTTTCCTCCCTTTCTTAATGGAAAGATCTATTCTTCTAATCTTTCTCTTTACTTCAGTCTTCAGTCTTCTGTGTTGGGAAATGGACAGACTAGCTCTGGAGATATGCATCCAAATCTTTCCACCTCATGCTAAGGCAGAACCTTCTTTGAGCTTTTGCTTTTCTTTGTGTTAATCTCTATAAATTTTAAAGCATATTTAAAATGAATGAAAAAGAATAGATGATGAGAAACAATCAGTGTTTATAGGTACATGTGCATGCATATACAAGTATGGATGACTTCCTAATCACATTGTCTCTCCTGCTCTCTCTTATAACCTCTAGCTGCTTCTGCCCCCTTCATATATATTTCTCACATGGTAAATATTTTAGTGCTTATATGTAGCCTTTTCCACAACAAATTAGTTCTGCCTTATAATGTTGAAAGCAGCATACACAATTTATAAACAATTAGGTACAGTTGTGTTCTAATTAAACTTTATTTTCAACAGTAAGTAGTGAGGTTGATTTTTCTGGCTCCTGGTATAATCTATTATAATCATTAAGGGAGGGCTGGGTGCGGTGGCTCATGTCCATAATCCCAGTGCCTTGGCAGGTTGACGTAAGAGGATTGCTGGAGGCCAGGATGTAGAGAGAAGCAGAAAGGGTGGAATATATCCCACAAGTAACATCCACATGGTATTAAAAAATCAAAACTCTGATCTTCACATTTATTATTCATTTTCAAAAACATACATAAGAATTAGTAGGATGAACTTATTAATTACATGTAATTTTCCTAAAGGAATTCAGGATGGGCCCGTGTAAAATTTGAATATGTGGTTTCTCTCTAGTCTTCACAAATGGTATGTCTATAGTACAGATTGAAAGGAAAAATAAAATCCAGGTAATTAAAACGTGAAAGTAAAATTTTAAAAAATAAAGCAATTTCCCCACACTTCATTTCAATACCTTCCATATTTTATGTTTAAGAAGCTAGTTACATATTCATTATTACCTTAAGATCAACTGAAAACACTTTTTTTGGAAATAAAATATATTTGATTATTTTCCATAGGTATTGTGATATTTTCATAATAACCAACATTAAAAATTGACAAAAACCCTTCAGAATATATATACCTGTAGTTTTATCAACACATTTCATAAAAATATAAAAACCAAGCTAGAATTGCAGGCAATCTTATTATCTCATTCCATTAATTCAGTTTGAATTTTTCAAATATCAATACACTACCTAAAAATATAAAAGCCAAGGTAAAATTACAAACAATCTAATTATCTGATTCATTAATATGGTTTGCATTTTTGAATATCACAAAATTTTATTCTACTTTTCAAAGAGAAAGGCTATAAAAGGCACTGGTAATTAGTGAGACCTTCAAGTTTTAATTCCATGAGAACAAAAATTTACAGAATGTTTTCTCTTAAGTTCTAATCTGTTCTTTTGAGTAAGAGTGCCATCTGCAGCTATGAATCTGATGCTGTGAAAGTAAGTTCCTCACATCAGAACATCACACCAGAGTTATGTGTTTCTGGATAAATGAGCTGCTTCTATTTGCCAAAATTAGGCACACCAAACTCTCCAAACTCAGGGAAGTCCATCCTTCAAACTAGACACTGTTAACTGACCTATATCTTTTACTATCATGTTCAGGCAAATAATTTGAAATATTAATTTACTTTAAATGTGTAAAGTGCACCCTTCACATATTACGAGATATCACATTTTAGTAAAAATCACAAGAGAATGTAGTTACAATTATAGCACTTGTTACTTGAGGACTGATGCATATCTATCATACAATTGGAATAAGAAATATAAGAGTAGTGCCTCATAACAAACACTTCTCCATCATGAAAATCACTCTAATTACTAGCAAAACCTTCAATATTTTTATTATTTCCATCATCTAAAAGAATAAGACTTATAAAAATAAAATCTCAAATATGGAAAATATTTGGAAATATACTATAGTTAAAAGTAAGTTGTTTCCACATGAACCAGTTTTGAATCTGAGTGCTTCCACTGAAGGAGTCAATTAACTTCTAATTTTTCTCATTGAAATCATTCTGATAATAATCTCCTATTTCACATATTTTTAAAAATTATTCTGTAATGAAATGGGAATGGAAAAGTCCATTGTAACCAGAATGTGTGTAGAGTCATTGTGTTTGTGATTGATCAAGAAAGTTGGAAGTTTTTCTTTATTTTTAATTTTACCTCTTAATCAAGTTCATGTGGGATAATTGTTTTAAATGTATATTCCCAAGGCTTTCCCTAGAGTTTCTGATTAAATGTTAGTGTGATGTATCCCAGGAATCTTTATAGGTTTTTTAATTTTTTATTTTTATCAAGCATATATATCTTTTTAATGATCATGCCAGTTTGGAAAATATTGACACATTCTTCATTTTAGTGAAAATTTATGCTACAGTGATTCAAACTTTAAGGCATTTGAATGCAAATAAAATTTCAAGTATGAAAATGAATCAAAATTACTTTCTCAACTCCCTGCTCACCCACAGTGAATTTATCTTTTTCTGTGTTTTGAACTATACATGTTATACCAGATATGAAATATACTTAATAATCTTTTCTTTTATTTAGGAGAACATAGTCAGGACTTAAGAAATTGTATTATCTTCTTTCCAATGTTTCTTAACTAGAGAGATACATGAATCAATTTTGACATTTTTTCTAAATATATTCACCTAGAAAATCAATTGTCAACACATGTTAATATTATAAAAAGAGAACCAAATAATCAGTCATTCCTCTAGTTAAATTCCTCCTAATGAAAGAATACAACACCTCCTACATTCTCCAGTATGAAAAAAAGAATATGTTATCTGACTGCAAAGATGAAAGCTGAGCAAAATCCAGAAACCCTATAGAGCAATCATTCTAGTATTTATAAACAAATAAAGTGACGAGAAAAAAAATGAAAAGAAACTTACAGAAGACCAAACAATGTGTATGACTTCAGATGTTAACTATAATTAACACAAATTTAAGAAAAAGAAGAAGGATAATTTAAAACTTTTAGATGTCTCAGATATGTGATGTTAAAAATTAGTTGTCTGGGGCGGCACCTGTGGCTCAGCGAGTAGGGTGCCGACCCCATATACTGAAGGTGGCGGGTTCAAACCTAGCCTCGGGCAAACTGCAAAAAAAAAAAAAAAAATAGCGGGGCGTTGTGGTGGGCGCCTGTAGTCCCAGCTACTCGGGAGGCTGAGGCAAGAGAATCGCCTAAGCCCAGGAGCTGGAGGTTGCTGTGAGCTGTGTGACGCCACGGCACTCTACCGAGGGTGATAAAGTCAGACTCTCTCTCAAAAAAAAAAAAAAAAATTAGTTGTCTGTGTTTTAGGTGTGATGGTGGTATTGTGGTGATTCCACTGAGTCTGTCTCTTTGAGATGTACACAAAAATATTGATGCAGGAAACAACATAATAGAAGGGGTTCCAAGAAAGGGAAAGTAAATAAAGTTGTGGGTGAGGCAAGATTAACAAGGGTGTTGGTTGGGGTTGGGGTTAGGTGATAAACATATGAGGTTCACTTTTAAGTTTATTCACAACTCTCCCCACCGGAAGGTTAAAAGTAATCAGTATACCAAGTCCACCTGTAACAATGCTGACCCTCTTGTTCTGCAATAAACACGAGGCATCTGTATTTTAAGTGAAATGCACAGATAGCGTCTGATGCACCACGATGGTTAAAACACACCATAAAGGTTAACACATGTACTAAAGCAGATATTAATATTTCTACTATGTTACTTATTTATATATGAGGCATCCACAAAGCCTGTCGTCGGTGAATCATCTAAATAATTAAATAAACCACTGCGTGTTTTCCTTTCACTCACTTGAAAGATCAGATTTAATAAATCGATTGTAGATATGCTTATGACTCTTTACAGGCAAAAATTAAAAAGCGGATATTAAACTAGCTATTTTCATGCAATGCAGAATTCCTGACAATAAGATAAGATAATAAGGACTAAAATATTTAAACCCAAAATATTATAAGAAAGGTTTGAGGAAAAACATTTTGTATCACTAAAAGAATTCTGTTAAATGAGGAAAGAAACTGCTCACCTATATGTGAGGAAATATGCAGATGTAGAACTTTTTAAAAAGGAAATAATATTCAAATATTTTCATAGAACACTTAGAGAAAACGAAATCATTAACACACATTGAACCCATGATGAAAGAAAAAAGTAATCACATCCAACTAGGGCCAGTGGTTCTCAAGTCTGACTATATTCAAATCCTAAGAGAGATTTTTTCGAATGACTAATACTCATACTCCAAATCCAAATATTTGGATGTCATTGGTCTGAACACAGATATTGTTTTCAAAATTCCATAGAAGAGTCTAATCTGCCACATGGTTGAAAATATCTTGCTGTAGACAAAACAACTTTCTATGTGGTTAAGAACTTTGAAGAATTGGCTCGTGATACATAATTCAAAAATGATATAGGCTAATTAAAAACAATAAGGGGATTTCACAATCTATTCAACACCTAAGAAGTGGGAATTAATGAATTAATTTCAATCTAGACCTTGACATTGATTTTTTTCTTACTAATGACCTGTGGGTATTGTAATAATTGTAACATAATATTTACTAAATGTGTTTTCTCTCTCGATACCTCTGTTGAAAGGTCATATTTTAAAATAAAACGAGTCAAACACATGTTTTGCCACCCTGAAGGTTTTAGTCAAAGTTAAAGTTAGATGTATAACCTTATAAGCAGCCAACATGTGTGTATTAACTGACTACAATGTACGGGACTGTCTAGGTAAAGGACACCATGAATAAGAGCTTAAATTCTTCTGAAGAGAAAAAAATGAGCAAACAAATAAGTGCAAACACAGTGATTTTGAATTCTGGTAAGTGTCATAGGTGATACAATGGAGACTGGAGGAATAGAGGGTTGTTTTATACTGAGTGCTGAGGAAAAGCTTTTCTTAAAGATACTATCTGACAGAAACATGAGTGAAGGGAATTGATTAGCTGTGTGGAGGTACGTGGAATTGTTTTCTGAGCAGAGGGAATAGCCTCATCAAATATAACCCGTAAAAAGCCTGGCAATGACCAAGAAAAGTGAGGATGACAGTGTAGATGGAGTCTACTGAATAAGAGAGAGAGAGAGAGAGAGAAAAACAGAGAGAGAAAGAGAGATTAGAAAAGTAACCAGAAATCAAATCAAGCAGTGTAGTACTATCTTTAGGCTGCAGTAAGGATGGTTTATTTATTTCGTTGTGTTTTGTTTTTCTTCAAGGGCAGTAGGAAGCCTTTTAAGAGTTCTAGGAAGGGAAGTGACACTATCTGATTTATACTTTCAAAAGTTCATTCTGGCTGCTGTGCAAAAAAACGATTATAAAGCAAGAGTTAAAGCAGGGAGAATGGGCAGGAGAAAATTGCTATGTTCTAGGGAGCAATGATGAATTTATTATGTAACATGATGAAATAGAATAAGAACAAACAGGCAAGTGAAAATCTACATTAATGCGAATACAAAAAGAATATCTATGAAATTTACAGACTACACAAATCTGGACAACAGAATTGTAGGTTGGTTCACTCTTTCACCAAACATTTGTGTTAAATTGTATTTAGTTGATAAACTTTGAACTATACCTTTGAAATGTTTAATACGCTTTTGTAAGCATGTTAAAACTTAACTCTTTCATTGAACCTTATGACAATTGTTAATATCTTTATACTAGTTTACATATACTGTTATAGTATGGTATGGTTTGGATTCAGACTTTTTACGAACAAACAATCACCTGATTTTTTTTTTTTGAAACAGAGTCTTACTATGTCACCCTCAGTAGAGTGCTGTGGTATCACAGCTTACAGCAACCTTAAATTCTTGGGCTTAAGCAATTGTCTGCCTCCCAAGTAGCTGGGACCACAGGTGCCCGCCACAACACCAGGCCTTTTTTTTTTTTTTTTTTTTTTTGGTTGCAGTAGTCATTGTTGTTTAGCAGACCTGGAGTGGGCTCAAACCCGTCACCTTCGATGTACGTGGCTGGCGCCCTACTCACTGAGCTACAGGTGCCAAGCCAGAATCAACTAATTTTTAAGTAGAGAAGTTATATGATTTTATTTCTGATATGATGTTGGACAATTAAGTTCACAAACTCATCCCTAGAAAAAGTACTACATGCCTCATTGCTGAATATACTGCTATCACCTTCAAAGTACTCCCTTTGGGAGGTATGCACCCACATCAGTGCCTAGTCCACTCTTCAGAGAAATTTTGGAACTTTTTCTGGAATGGTCATCAGAGCTGTCATCATATGAAGGGTGACAGATAACTTCCCAAGCTTGTCCTAGAAAAAGTGCTTTGAAGAGCAGCCTAGGGGCTGGCAACAGTTTGTAGCTTCCCAAAAGGAGTACGTTGAAGGTGACCGTAGTGGTATTCAGCAATGGAATGTATAGCACTTTTTCTATGATAAGTTTGCAGATTTAATTGTCAGACCAGATAGAATGACAGCTCTGATGAACATTCTAGAGAAAGAGTTCCACAATTGCTTTGAGGCATGGACTATAAAGGTCACTCTTGCTATGGTCGAAAGAGTCAAGAACAAAGACAAAAGACTAGTTGGAAAACCGTTACCTATTTAGATTATGAATCGGACCATGCCACTTTTCTGCTTGGTATTCTTAAATCCAGAGAAGAAATGACACCATCTTAAGCAGTTGTGGAGATAGTGAGCAGTAATGGAATACATTTTGGAGGAAAATTTAAACGGATTAGAAGCAAGAAATGAAGGAAAGAAAAATCAAAGATAACTCCCTGGGTTCAGTACTTAAATAGCTGAATGACTGCTAATGCAATAAAATGAGGTGGGGAAACTATTTTCAGGGAGAAAAAATAAAAACTAATAAAATAAAATAAATAATAATACATCATAAAAACTTCTATTTTGAGCATGTTAAGTTTATGATATGTTTTTCAAAATTAATTTAATCAACATGTAAAATTTATATGTGTATTTTGTTCACCATGGTCTTTTGCTCAACATGATGTATATATCACAGAGTGATTACATCTAACTAATCAACAAATGCATTTGCCCTCACTTAGTTATCATTTTTGTGGTGAAAACATTTAATATCCACCCACCTAGTATTTTTCAAGCGTTCAGCATATAGACCAAGTAGAAGTGTTAAGAGCTGGGTGTAAAGGTTAGAATACAATCAGACATTAGATATCCAAGATGTAGATTAAAGCCAGGGGCCTGAAATAATCCAAGACAGAAGTAATGACCACAGGGAAGGCAGAGGACTCACTTTTAGGCTACTCTTAGTTGTTAATTTAAGGAAGGATGAGACACCAACAAAGAAGTCTGAAGAGAAGCAGTCCATGATGTAGGTGGAGAGACTGACACATCCATTAGCCTGAGATAAATTCAGAGGACAAAGTATTTCAAGAGGCGAGAGGTAGTAAAACATATCAAATGCTGGTAAGATATAAATAAATATTATGAATTCCCTATCCACAATACTAAAACTAAGTAAGAATTAATTGGGTATTTTCAAAGAAATTGATTCTTGTTGTAAAAAGTGAACACAAATTGCATTAGTTACAATAGGTCATCTGTTGGCAACTCTGGGCCTGAAGAATCAGTGGCTGACGTTGAGGGGAACAGACCCTGTGGTTTCAGTGGCTTGACTGGTCCCCGAGGTGAAAGGATCCTATAAATTATCTGCATCCAAATAACGAGCAGAACAGAGAATAAGTAGGGGGCTTTTAACTGCTTTGGCCAAGAAATGATACATCACTTTATTCAACTTTCCATTGGAAAGAAATAATCAGCATGGCAAGCAGGGCAAAGATTTCATTTACTGTCCTGAAACACTAAGTAATTTCACTAGCTTCTAGCCAATCTTTGCTACATAAATACTTTTTGGTCGCAGCCGTCATTGTTTTTTGGCTGGCCCGGGCTGGATTCGAACCTGCCAGCTCAGGTGTACGTGGCTGGTGCCTTAGCCTGCTGAGCCACAGGCGCTGGAGCCTACATAAATACTTTTTAAAATAGTTTTAACATCTCTTGGTATTTTATTTCATTGAAATATTAGAAAATTATGCATCTGGTCTCTTTGCTTTTCATACCCCAATTATGGAACTCCTTAATGATGTTGCTGTGGAGTCCGAGTGATTTGATTATTTAACTTACTAAGTGCTCTGGCATGCCTTTAATTCACAGGAAAAAAAAGTAGTCTATAACTTTTCATCAAATATATTTCCTATCAGACTGTCCTTTATCTCTAGAAAATATAGTGAAAAGATGATCAGAGTATTATACACTAATTTTTTAATATCATGGCTTTTCTTCAATCTCATTGCATTTACCACGTTAGACTATTCCCTTTAAGACTACTTACTTATTTCACCAAACGGATTAAGTCATTAGATATGAATATGCAAATATAGATATTCTAATATTATGTTGTATACTATCAATTTGAATCAAATTACAGGAAATTCGACGTCTGGTAAAAGAGAACAGATACGTAGGAAAGATTTTACTGGTTAATGTTCAATTAAATTAGACTTTTTAATAAAACTGTTTGCATAGTCAGTAATCAATAAAGTTGCTTCCTTGATAATTATAATAATAACAAATTAGATAGATTAATAATAACATATCTGCTGAGTCCTAGTTGTATATCTCTAGATATATAAGTGGAGATCATTTTAATGTGTAGTACATTATCACTTTGAATTATGGCATTTGAAAAAAGATTCTTTTAAAGTGCAGCTGCTACACTGTTATGAACCATTCTAGAAAGAACTGGTTAGGTGGTCAATGAGAGTACTGACCTGCTGAGCATGGTTTGAGTGACTGTAACAAACAACTAATAAATTTGTTTCTGCTGTCCTGATAGCGCCTAGTCTTTCCCATGCAATTTTTCAAAATAATTAGCAAAAGCTACAGGGGTAACTTAACACCCATGATGTGCATTATATATATTATAAATTATCTTTAATTACATCTAAGCTAACATTGGTCTCATTAATAATATGCTCATGCCAACCATGTCAATTATTAAAGCTAAGAATTGTGGAATGAGCATATGTAGATCAGACAATGTGCTACTCTTTACTTTTTAATGACTTTAAACTCGGTTTCAGTTTGTGTTGATTTAAGAATCAGCACACTCAATTAGTGACAGAATGTCAAATATTCACTCAACCAGTTATTAATATTTCAAAACACTTGCAGAGTACAAAATTAAGTACTTTATTTGAAAAACACATTTTATTTGGAAAAAAAAATGTGTCCACAAAATGAGTTACTCTACTATCTATGGTCCTCTAAAGTGTAGATTTAAACATATCTATTTATACCCACATGCACGCCGGTGTGTAAATATATATGTACATAAATGTATATGCACACAAACGCATGTTTATATAGCATATATACATGTGTATACATATATTTAAATAAGTAAGATTAGTGTGTATATCTGTCTGTGTAAATATTTATGCATTTATTTTTCAAATAAGGGGCATAAATACGCCAGAATGAATAATCTCAGAAGATTGAGCAACTTTGTTATGCTAACTTTCACCTAAAATTCCATGAAATGGCAGAATAAATGTAAAAGGAGAACATATAAATTTAAAGCAGCCTGGGAAAACATAAAACAGTGTCATTAAAAAAAAATCGAGAAAGGATACAAAGAAAATAGAACCAGATATTTAGATACTCAAAGAAGGTAAGCTATAATGACACAAATTCAGACAATAATTTAGGATAAACTACTTAGAACTGAAGCAAGCTAGAAGGTCTAGCCCAACTCATACAAGAAGTAGCAAAGGGCTCATTTGGAAAAACAAACTGGTTGACCTCTCCCTCTCCTGGATTTATGCTAAGCAATAAGTAAAAATGTCATTAACCCAGAGGTTAAGTAATTAGTGTGGAAATTGGAACAGTAGAATCAGGAGAGTGTCTCCAATAGCTGCTAAGCAGGTAATAACCACCTGAAGAAGACTATCAGTAAGAAAGTGAGTTGTAAATCATTTCACATACCTTAGTGCTCTTTTCACTCCACTGTAGACTAAAATGATATGTAACTTATAATCATCAGTTTAATACAATATGCAGACAATCAAGATTCATAAAATAATAGAGTAAAGGCAAGAGAGTCACCAAACCAGACTTATTGAACCATGCTTAAAGGAAGCACATTCACAGTGAAGACAAGTTAATGATAGGATAAATATCAATATTAGTCAAATAAGTTAACTACCTACCTCAAACCCCACACAGCAACCAATGGAAGAGGATTGTGGAAGATACGTGAAACGTAAAACAATATAGCTTCAGGTAAAGACCTAAGAAAATAGCCAGGTGGAAAATAGCTCATGCCCAGCACCTTGGAAGGCCAAGGTGGAAGGATTCCCTGAGCTCAGGAGTTTGGGAACAGCCTGAGCAAGATCAAGACACCCCTCTCTACAAATAGAAAAACTAGCCAGGCATTGTGGCAGGAGCTTCTAGTTCCAAGTAGCTGGGTCGACAGTTTAAAGTTTTTTTGAGCCATGACACCACAACACTCTACCCAGGGCAACAAAGTGAGACTCTGTCTCAAAAAATATATATAAGGAAATCTATTCATGGCCAATAGGTAGGCAATGATTACTTAAGTAGTATCAAATGTAGCAATTATAAGGAAAAAGTTGATAAGGTGGTTTTAAAACAAATCAAAAACATTTTCATTAAAAGATAGGAGTAACAAACCGAAAATGAAAGCCAAACCCTGGGAAATGTTATTTGTAACACTTCTTCTATTAGACAAAGGAAATGTGTTCAGAATACACCAAGAAAAGTTACACATTGATAAGACAACCTGAAAAACATGGTCAAAACCTTCAGGAGGCACTTAACTACACAAGGACCAAAAACATAAAACACACCTGCCTTCGTTAGTCACCAAGGGAAAATTCAAAATTTCAATTGTATAACTCTACAACTCTCACCAGATTAACGAAAACTGAAAACTCACCAGAAAACTCAAGGTTTTGTCAGTGGCATGTAACAAGCAGAACTCTTACACATTGCTGGTGGTTTGTCTTAAAAACAAACAGTTGAAATTTATGACCCAGCAATTCCATCCTTGCTATATACCACACCCAAAGGCATAGGGAAATATATAAACATGTTTACAGGTATTTTTTTCATAACTGCTTTATTATTACATCTTTTTCTTCTATAACCAAATATTAAATAGATTTCTAGTTTGTTCCAAATGTCTGTGTCTCTATTTTTGTGCCAATACCATGCTGTTTTGACCACTGTGGCCTTATAGTACAGCCTAAAGGCTTTGTTTTGATTACTAAGAATTGCCTTGGCTATATGGTTTTTTTTCTGGTTCCATACAAAATGAAGAATTATTTTTTCCAAGTCTTGAAAGTATGACGTTGGTATTTTAATAGGGATAGCATTGAATCTGTAGATTGCTTTGGGAAGGGTTGACATTTTAACAATGTTGATTCTTCCCAGCCATAAGCATGGTATGTTCTTCCATTTGTTAATATCTTCTGTTATTTCTTTTCTTAGGGGTTCGTAGTTTTCTTTATAAAGGTCCTTCACCTCTTTTTTGAGGTGTATTCCTGGGTATCTCATTTTCTTTGAAGCTAATGAGAAGGGAATTGTGTCCTTAATTTCCTTCTCACCTTGGCTGATATTGGCATGTACAACGGCTACTGATTTGTGGACATTGATTTTTATATCCTGAGATGTTACTGTATTTTTTCGTCACTTCCAGGAGTCTCGCAAGATTCTGGTGATTTAGATATTCTGGAGATCTTGAGTTATCCTATTATTAGAATATTGGCGTAGACAAAGGTAAGTGTTTCTTCATACCTTGGCATTACCTGTCTTTCCTCTCCTCCTAACTTCTCTCTCTTCTTTCTCATCCCCAAAATAGAGACTTGCCAATATGTTTATCAATTGTGTTTTGTTTAACCTTTAAAAATATGTGAATATTTGAATTTTACCTTATTGTCTGCTGTACATCATGATGTCTTAACAAATGCTTTGCATATATCGATGACTTAATACAAATTTTTAATAAAGGTATATTGTAAAATGAATGACTATGGACTGAGGTGGGAAAATGGGCAATGCAGAGTTTGAAAATGAATACTCACCTCACTCAGCTTGGATTTCTATTCAGGACTTTCTATAATACTTTTGATGTGTCTCCTATTTCCTCAAAAGTGATGCACAAATGACTGTGTCCTGGTTTCAGAGTCTTTCTGAACTTCTATTACAGGTGAGAGTATTTAATCTCACAGAAGTAAAATAAACTAAGATCTCACAGTAGATAAATTCTTGATCCAAGATTTAGGCCCAACCAGACTAAGCCCCAGGAAGAATAGAGGATAATATTTTGAGAGAGTCTTAACTGGACACATGGAATGTACATAGAGATTAGGGGAAATATACTACTTAGGCTATGAATGTGTGATAAAATAATAGTGCATAGGTTTATTATATAAGTGTTGCAGGACCAGTGAATGGAAATCAATGAACTCTCAGCAAAGATTATAGGGGAAGGAATTTTATTAGCCAGTCAGGAACTCAGCAGGTTATGAGCCTTAAAACACTGAGCCCCCACAAAGTTCTTTTATACTATTCTAGCAAAATATACACACAGTTACAGTTACAGATGTTAAGTCAGGGGAAATTTTTAGTTAGAAGGCAAAAAAAGTGAGAAAAAGTTAATGATTATATTTCTCAAGAAATCAGAGTGATATTACTTATTCCGTAGTCTCTTTCAAGGTTCCTCCTGTTTAGTGTATCTCTTGAAGTTCTTTCTTATTTTTGGAGGCTGAGTCCTGCAGCTGTCTGCTGCATTCTCAGGACCAGCAGGGAGGATAAAATTCATTTCTCCTTCCTCATAAGTATGAGAAAGAATGAGGGAAGGTGATCAGAAGAAAATAGTGAAACTAACCAACAAACATCTACAGGAGAAAATGACTGAGTCCCAGCGTATCAGAGGAATAAAGTATCAAATGTGTAACACTGAGGAAAAGAAGTACTGAAGGAGCAAAGAGAAGCATGATAAAGGATGTGCAATTATGCTTGAAAGTGTGCAAAAGATGTTGTCAATTAAGGCAATGCAAAGATTGTATTCTGGGAAGTAATGTGAGATGACTCAGAAGCAGCTCTCCATCAGCCTCTAGGGATCATAGGTTAACTGTTTTTAGAGGATCACAGACATAGGACTTTCATAAAGAATACATAATAATCACAACTTTACTTATGTCCTATTGGTGAGTAGTAAAAGGAAGTGCTTATGTTCAAAATAAATCAGGGAGGAAGGAACATTTTTACTGCTTTCACTTCAATAGCTAGCTAAGGAAATTCATTGACGGTTAATGGAGCCTTTGAAAAAAATTGCTAAAAAGCAGAATCCTCACCTTTCAAAGTGTACCATTTTCCATCTGTTACTCTGCCAGGAATACCTCTTCATTTATAATAGTTTTGCAAAATTATACATGAAACATTTTTTGTGAATAGTATCTATCTCGATTTCTTAGCCAAACTGTAAAATTAACCCAAATATGCAGTCAATTGATATTTAATAAGAATTGCACGTGTGGTTAAAAATAGATTGTGAGGATTTTTGAATCAAAGCCTTTTGTCAGGCAAGTACATAATGAACCCTTAACAGAAATTAATATTCTAGTACTGAGAATTTGAAAAAAAATTATCAGGCAAACACATTATGAGCCAATTTATTCTAGTTTGCAAAATTATAAAATTTTTACCAGTTTGTCAAATAAGAAGACACATTAAACTGTTCTTGTTTTCCACAGTTTATGCTTATAAAATGTTACATGATTGTTACAATCAATTCTAAAAATTAAAATTTCAATTGTTGGCCCAGACACAAGGAATTTATTATGCTGTAAAGGCCCTATACATAAAATTTACATATTTAAATACTTAATTTGTATTAAAAGCTTTCAATTTTAGTTTCTTTTAGATTATGACTTATGTAGACATCCTTTCAAGATATACGAAATTAATTCTAAGAAAATAGTGAATTGTAGAACCTTTATTTTAAAGTATAGCAGTTTAATGATTTTTAATATTTTAGCCGTCATCACTGCTTCATGCCCTAACTTAAATTTTTCTCCTACAAATACAGTATAACTTCTATGGTTGACCCTCTCCCTGCGTTGAGCACCTACTTAAGTTGATCTAATTTTCATAGGTCAGATATGCACTCCGTGTATGTATCAACACAGCGGGCCTAGTTCCTTATGAGGACCACTGCCACATACTGACCTATATATTACAGTCCCAAGGGTGGTCAACTCGCGGAGGCTCAACTGTATAATGCAACTGTCAGCATTACACACTCTGACAGATTTTCCAAGAAGAGTATCTTTTAACTTTAAAAAGTAAAAATCATAAAAATTACATATATTAGAACAACTTCAAATGTAACTAAACATAAAGCTAACTAGGTAGTATTTGTTTTCAATCAAAAATCCATAGTAAGCAAGTTAATTTAGTTAGACCCAATGTATCCACATCATCCACAGAAATAGTCATCATCATTATCTTTTCAGCTGGCAGAAATTAGCAACAGATGTTATGAAAGTTTTCCTTGTTTATATTCAGAGATGTTCAACATTCCCCTGTGAATTCAAAATAAGAAAACACAATGAATCATATCCCCGCAGTCATAGCAAACCATATTTTGCTTCATAAAAACCATTTGTATAACTCAAATTCATCTCAGATTTGTTGCCCCTCAAAGGTAAAGGAGTTAGAAAACAGTTGGGTCACAATAAAAGTCTTCTTCACATTGCTTAGACTAAAAATAAGAAAACAACATTATTTATGTTCTGTAGACTCTAATATAATAAGCAGAGGATCTGTGTATTGTATCATTTTATTGTTCAACTTATATATTAATGGATTATTTATTTAATGTTTATAATCTTTTATTATCGCATCCTTCCTAATTAGTTTAAACAATCATTTATTTTGTTTTTAAGAAGGGAATTTCCTTAGAATATGAAACAGGATGAGTAAACATTTAGAAAGGGCACAAATAATTAAATAACTCTGATGTTATTAGACCTTGAAAATGAGCTTTTAACTAAAATGTAATAATGTGCTTAACACAGGATTTACTCATAGCAATGCCAAATAGCTCATAAGTGTAAACTTCTTTTTATTATAAATTCTAAGAAGTGATTACAGATGTGGATCTTAGATGACACGAGCAATATGACAGATGACATTTTCAACTGAGTTTGCAGTGGAAATAGAAGTATTCCTAAATGATATAACTTATATTAGCATTGATAAACATTGAAAAAATGACATTTAATTCTAAAGGCTTGGGAAGCTGTGAATGCTTTGGCCTGGGTGTATACACTTCTGGTGGTGTGAGTAAACAGAACATTACAGGACCCTAGTTAGTGAGTTCTACAGTGGTTTCTCCAAGTTCTTTCCTAGAGTCCTAAATTACCAAGATGTTCTGTGATAAACACTCTCCTTACTTACATAACATGGGGAGTCATTACTGCTATCTGATCCTTTACGTTTTCAGAATTCATATGAGCTTCTCTGAGAGTTTCCACCATACACACAAAAATATGGTTATGTTTTTAAACTTTGTATTGTTAGAGTCATTTAACCATAAAACTCATTTTTCATATAACATGTAGTAAAATAGTGACATCTTCTTTAAAGAGTATTCCAGAGGATAGATCTTTAACTATCTTATATGGTAGGATTGATAACTGACAGGTGTCCAAATAAAGCAAGTCAACTAACTGAAATAGTGGACCATTATGATTATCAAATTATGTTTGTTTTATCAGATGAATACCTAGAAGGTCAGCATAATATTTTTTGTTTTCTAGATTAAGGAGCTTTATATTATGAATAACACATATATGAGATGCAACACAAGGTGGATGTTAGTTAGAACTGGAATTTGAATTTGAATTCAAATGAAACGTCAATTTGTATTTTGCCCAGAGTCGAACCAAGGCTTCTTTCTGTTGTGAATATATTATTTTTTCATTAAAAAAGAAACTTTGAACTTGCTTCAGTCCTTCGGGGGGAAATGGTTCAACGTATCATTGGTTGGATTCCAAGAACTAGAATTTGATAAGGGGATTCTTTTCCAAGTGCCCTGTACAGAAATAAGGGTAGCAGGAGAGAATGGGCTAAAAAGCTAAAGAAAGATGTCCTTTCAATTCAACATCCAGCCTCAAACTGATCCTGCAAAGGATTCTACAATGTGTTTGGGGTTGAAGTGAGGAAGGATGGCCTTTTGGGCATCCCAAGGAATGTAGCTGGGCAATGCTCTGCTGTAAAGTCAACATCTGGTAAAGGGATGTGAAAGGCACCAACAGCAAACAGTATCCACAACAACATGTTTATCTGTTTCTATTCAAATGCCTCAAAATTCAACAAATTCAACAATTTGAAAACTAAACTTACGAACTACCTGTTCCAACCTAGCATGAGACCTCCTCCGTCTTAAGGCACTAATATCTGGGGCCAACATCTTTGTTTTCACTATAAAATATCTCTTGAATCTATTTACTTTGTTTTAGAAACTGGTTTCCAGCTTTAATAATTGGCAAAAATTGTATCTATGTATTGTGAATAATGTGTTGTGTTTTATGAAAACACACCAAAATGAATTGAATCCATTTACTTACATGCATTTCTTGGTTTAAAAAAAGTCAGTCAGTTCATCTGCTGTTATTTTAGCTCAGAGTTCAGAAAATATCTTAGTATGTGTTTTATTGCATTTGATCTTAACCCCCTTTAATACATTTCTACACCACATAGGGCTATCTTTAAAAAGAAATCTAACTATATAATCTTCATTTGTAAAATCTACTGTTGGATTTCAACTGTTTTTAGGACAAAGACCCAAATCATTAACATAGTCTAGAAGGCATCTGAAGGATTGGTCTTCAGCTTATATTTATAGGCTTTTCCTATTTTATTTTTTCCCTTGTTTGAGTATCTCATCCACTCTGGCTTTCTTTGAAGACCCCGAGTAGCAAATATTCCATTCCACTTTACACTTCCTGGTCTTCACACATTTTCATCTACTCTGCATTCTAATTCCTTACTCATGAATCCAGTCCAAACACACACACACACACACACACACACCAGTTTACTCCTGAAAATTAACTCCTTGATGTACTACAGATCTCAGTTAAATCATCAGCTTTTCAGCGAGGGTACCTGAGGCCTCTTAAATCTTGTGGCCTTACCTCCAGACAGATTTTGACCACTCTCACCCTTTGCTTCTCAAGGGGCATAATGTTAGATGTTGCTGGAAACACTCGGCACTCACAGAAGCATGACCCCTAAGTGTGCAGAGTTGACATTACGCTAGAAAGCTGTAAACCAGAGCTTCTTTCGCTATTTCAGAGTAGGGATCTCTGAAGCCCCAAAAATGCAGCTTTTAGTGGAGAAAAATAAGGCTTCTTGTGAAACAGCAAACTGATGTATTGTCTTCTCTTCTCCTTTTTTGCTTCAGTCTCACTGATCACTCACTCCTGTTTCCTCGCATTATTATCCCAAAATGAACCTCTGTCTCAGTCTCCTATTTGTGGGGGTAAATCTCAGCTCTGGCAGTTGATAAAAATACAGCTCTTGAAAGGGCTATCCATTCAGTTGAGATAGTGGAAATGAATCTCTCAACAATTCATAACAACATGGGCAGCATGATGGATGATGATGTGGGTACTGATAACACTTGCTTTGCAAGAACCTCACATTATAGTATTCTCACTGGTGGGGGTTTGGGATGAGGGGAAGCTGACAAGCAGGGCACTACTTGATAAGGTAAAGTGGCATCTGAACATTATGGTCTAGCTTAGCAAAGTCATTGTCATCACCACATGCAATTGTCAATTCTGTCTTATTTTACTTGAAATAATATTATTTGGTACAGTAGATCACTAGCTTCTTACCACCTGTCTCACATTCATTTCATAGGTGCTTTTCCTGAATAATTGAGGGTTCCTCTAAATTTGTCCTATCTCAAATGCAGAAAGTTCTAGAGATCAACCCTTAGCTCCGTTCTTTTCAGTATCTTCACTCACTTTCTAGGTGATTTCACATAGTCTCGTGGATTCTGTTACTGGTTCTATGCTGGTCATACCTAATTTTATCTCCCTAATCATTACGTCACCCTGATATTCCAAACTTACATATCCACATTGCCTAGTAAACAACTTTGCTAGCTAGTTCATAGGTACTGAAATACTATTTTTTCTTTCTCCATCTACACAAAATCCATCAACACTACCATTAACTTTTTCTTGGAAGGATAACTGGAATCTGACTACTCACTACCTCTCCATTTTAGTCTGAACCACCATCTTTGCTCATCTATATTTTTGCATCATAACTGGTCCCTAAATTCAACTCTTTCCCCTAAACAAACCCAGTTCTACACTTAGTCACCACCATGGTTAAACCCAAATCAGGTGTGTAATCCAATTATCCAAAACCATCCAATTTATCTTCACTTTGGTCTCTCTAAGTCCTTATCATTATCTAAATGACTGTAAAAATTCCACTCTTGGTAAGCTCCCTGATCTCACCTCTCATAATTCCCCTTGTATGGTGGCTATTCTAATCAGATTCGATCTTTTGCTAATCTATAATCTTGTTTTCTTGGAATGTCCAAATGGCTCACTTCCTTCTCTCTTTTGGATACTTGTTCAAATATTGCCTTTTTAAAAGGCACAATTCTATGGGATTGGTCTATATCATGTTATTCCTTTAAGTCTGTTTATAATTATGTTATGCATATAATTGATATTTTGATTGTCCCCAATATAATAATGTTCTCTCTTTAAAAGCAAGATCTTCATTTTTTTAAAGGTGCATTCCCTGTCATTATTAGCAATGCCCAAGACATTGTATGCACTAAATGAATATTTTTTATATAAACTATCAATGCTGACTCAATTTCTATTTATTCAACTAAGCTAATATAACCTTTCTCAGTTTCTCTGAGTATATGTAAAGACCCATATATAGGTGATTTCCCCTCGCCTCCTTATCTTTCTTGCAGTTAGAACACACACACACACATATGTGACTAAACACAAATTTATAAAGATATATAAAGTTGCATACTCTCTTCTGTCCCCCGTGTGTGTGTCTCATATAGTGATATTTTTTCTTTTGTTTCTTTCCTATTCTTCAGCTCCTAGAATAAGGAAATGAATGGAGTAGTACTTAACAAATGGTTTCAAATTATAATGTGAAAATATTAGTAACTTTTGGTAAAATGGCTACCATTATCAACCACTGTCAAATTAGCTTGAATCAATAATGATGCTGTATTCAAATAAAAATGGTTATTATACTATTTGCTGTGGAGTTTCACTCAATAAAATTTTATTGTGGAAAATTGCTATAATACAAAAATTTAAATCAACATTACAGCAGATTACTTCATATCATTTATGATAGCGCTAAAATGTCCAATAGGATTATAATGCTAAATTCCAAAGGTTGCATTTCAAAGCTATCCATTCTGTATCTCCACTTCACCTCCCCTCACCTAAACTCTTGATTTCACACTATGCTATAACTAAATACTAGGGTTAGTTTTACCCACAGAACAACATCCTCTTCTGACATGCTTGCCATTTTTATTGGGCCCAAACTATGGTGCTATCACACTGAGTAATAAATTTAGGGAAAAGTAAGGTAAATGTGACGCTGGTAACAATGAAATAGGGGGTTATTTTCTGATGTTGTATGGATGCTGTAGGTCAACAAATCAAAGCAAGAACTGTGTCTCAATGCATCAGTGTCCTTGGTGCCTTCTATCTCGTCTCTCTATAACCCTTAGTGTCCTGGATTTTTATTGTTTTATGGCTTCAAGATGGCTGCAAATCAATCAGATTTCATATATATGTTCCAAGTAGGAAAAAGTGGAAAAAAAAAAAAAAGGAAAAGTGCAGAGGCTAAAGGACTTTCTTCTAGAGAAGCCTGACTGTGTATTAGGAAGAATGCCATCTCTAGGGACCTTTAACATTAACAGAAACATGAAATCTCATGAATCTAGCACTTTTCCACTATGTTCCCCAGTGTGGTCAGTGGCCACACACTGAGTAGCAAATAACATGCTAGATGTTTAAGAACTCATACTTATCATCTAAGACCTACTTAGGTTCACACAGTGCTTCTTGGCTAACAGAAGCACTGCTAGCATAGCATTGCTATGGGCAATGTATTTAAAATTCAGTTTCCCTATGTCAAAGCCAGGGATAAAACTAAAACCAATATATAGGTCTTCAAGAAAATTAAATTACATAATTCATATACAGTATTCAATGTAATAGTTATCCCACAAAAAGGATTCAGTTCCTTTTTAGTAATTCCTGATATTTGTATCATTACAACCAGCCAGCATTTTCAAGAGTATTTTTCATGAGATATTCAAAACTGTAGTCCAGGGCAGTGCCTGTGGCTCAGTGGGTTGGATGCCAGACCCATATACCAAGGCAGGTTCAAACCCAGCCCCAGCCGAATTGTGACAAAATTTGGTGATAAATAAATTTTCTAAAATCTTATAACTTACTGATAAGTGACTCTCTACAAAGAAATATGATTCAGAGCATTTTACAAAACTATCAACTAGTGGAAACTTTTTTGTTAGCAGAACTCAAGGAATTATTACAGAGGCAGAAAAGTCCCAAATTTCTTTGAGCCTATGTGACAGTGGACTAATTTATTAGTCCATGATCATTCTCCCTGGGTTTGCTCAGAGTACAGTACTGAAAACTGCATACAGGAACTCTGTACTAATTTCCACTTTCAGAACATAGTTTTAAAAACAACTTATGAGATATTTGCCATGATTTAGCTGAGGGAATCCCAATGGTAGAGAGCATGCTGCTGTAATCATCAACACAAAGATGGCTTTCCATCAGATATTTTTCTTTATGAGAATCACAATGAATAGTTTCACAGGCTTTCCCTGACTAAGAAAAATAAGCAAATGATCAATGAAATTTGATTATTCTGTGTCAGAAGATAATCTTTTATATTTATAAACATTCATATTGGACATGCAAATACTCAGTTAATGTGGCTTTGAATAGAATTTCTGTATGTGGTATCAAAATTAAAACCATTGATAACACAAGTTCATACAGATTAATCAAAATTTATTATCTGGGAAATCTTCCTGTCTTCATTCTTGGTCATCACCACCCACCCCCCATAACACAAAGCATAATGAATTTTTGACTGCTGATCAAAGAATACAGCATTTGCCCTTTAAACATAATACCATCTAAAGTAGCAAAAAGGGCAAGTGTTTCGGAATTAAAACATGTATCCAGACACATCATCAGGTAAATATCATTACTGATGCAAAAACTCCAAGATCTGTTAGTAAACTGAATAGTATAAAAATTGTAATTAATACTTGGAAAATTGCTTCTAAAAATAGAGTTGTAGTATTATCTAATAGAACTTATATTTTATTAAAAGAGTATTCTGAAAAAGCATCAAAAGGAGAAGCTAACACCATGATGAAAGACATTGACATTCAGAAGATGTCATGTACTGCTCTTAGAACTCAATAACTGTTGGATCATCATTATAATGTCCCTGACATTCTTCCAAGGGTATACATCAATTGAAGTTATTTTAGATACTCAATTAGAAGTTAGAGAACTTAACAGATAGCATGCCGTAATTAATATCCATTGGAAATTACTTACTTCCCATTGATATCAACAATGTTTTTAGAAAGCAATACTTTAAATGTCATTGACCACAGAGCATTGAAGATAGTACAGCCACCAGCTCCATGGGGGGAAAATACAGGAAGAGACATGATCTGGATTTACTATTTTCCTCGAAGACTCTCCAAATTGATTGCTCATGAGAATTATGTGCCAAAGAAAATAAATTGACTTTTTAAATAAACTTTTTCAAAAAATTACTAGGAAGGAAAAAAAGTCTTAATATTTTCCAGGAAAACAAATGTAATGTCTCACATACTCCAAAGTAGTTGTCACCTATTCTATCTTTCTTGAGCAACACCTTTCTTGAGGAACACCTTCTTTTATGCCAGTTCTGTCCATGTCTGCACAAATAGTCAAAATTAGTTTCTTATTTTTAAAATGAGTTTTAATCTTAAACTAAATACATAATACAACTTACAAGATAAATGAGTCAGAAAGGCACGAGAATAGTATTACAGGAATGTACAATTTATTTGGTGTCACTCTTACGATTGGAAGGATTAATGGATTACAGAAGGAAGCAATGAATTTTCTTAGAAAAACTACCAAATTGAGAGAGTCACCACTTTTGAAAAAGAGCGATTAACATACTTCTATATAGATACAAAGAAGTGTTGGAAGGACTTCTAGGACTCTGGTCACAAAACGCTTCCATATCTTCATCCTGGCAGAAAGTTCTAGTACATCATAAACAATTTTTTGATCACCACTAAGGCAGAACCTTTCTCCTTTACTGCTTGTATTTCAGTGAATTCCCCAAGACCACCGCTCCTGGAAAATAGTTACTTCATCCTTCAACTGGTTCAGTGAGGAAATACCCATTCCATAATATTATTAAGAGTGTTTGTATCCCAAGTCCTTTTTTTCTTATCCCCCCCTGACAAAAACATAGAATAAGAAGGTATTTAGGGGTAGCTTGGAGGTAGAATATACTGCAGAGAGGTTTTGCATGACTTAGAAAAAATGCTAGATCTGGAGAGATATCCTGCAGAAACTATTACTACAAGGCAGCAGCTTTCCTGACATAGTAAAGTTGTGTTTGAACCCACCTCAACCTAGTTTTCTCTGAATGTTTGAGGACTAAGAGAGGATTATGTTAAATCTAAAAGGCTAGTATTTCTAGGAGCCTCAGCCAGATGTATGATCCAGCTCCAAGAACAAAATCCACCAGAATAAGTGTCTACTCTCTGTAGGACAGGAGAATTATGCTGGAAGATCAGCATTTAAGGCAGAGAAATTCTAGACAGCAAAATTTTGAGAGGGAGTTTCTTAAGGCAACTGGGAAGTAGTGCCACCTAGCGGCCAGAAAAATATGGCATGAAAGATGCCGTAGACAAAAGTAAAGCAATAAATAAAAAAAAAAAAAAAAAAAAAAAAAAAAATGAAGACATTGTGGGGTGGTCACACAATGAAATACTATTCAGCAGGAATAACAAAACATCTGCAACTACATACAACAATATGGTTGAAAATCACATACCTGGAGAGGAAATCAGACAAGAAGTTATTCATTTTTGTGATTTGTTTTGGGTTAAGAGCAAAACCAGAAAAAACTTATTCAGACTGAATGCACCAAAATAGTATTTACTCTTGGAAAAGTGTAATGTCAGGAAGGGGAAGAAAAGGAAGCTTCAGAATCACTGCTGAGGCTAAGTGCTGATTATACAAGGGGTTACCTTTGTGATAATTTATTGACCATATGCCTGGGGTGTGCATACTTGTTTTTTAACACTAACATGAAACTAGTAGACTACCTAATACATGCCCACACAACAGAATTTTTATATTAAACTTCAGTAATAACTTTTTGTAAGCTTGAAAATATAAGAGAAAGTTCTTGGAGTCCCATAGAGACAAACAGCAAGAAAATGCTAAGAGTCTTATAGAGAGAAGAGGAGAGGGTCAACCCTATTACATGGCAGGTACGGAAGCTCAATCTAATCTATTTAGGTACTTTTGCCCTGAGCTGACATTTTTCTCATAGTTATTCAATCTCACAGCTTAGTTATTATTATTTTTTAGAAAAGAAATTGCCACCATTTTATAATATTTTTACTTGGTGAAGAAAAATGATAAAACTAAAAAAGCAATGTTTCAGAACAAGTAAAATATTTTATGTAAAGTAAAACTGTGGCAAATGTTATTCCAACACAAAAGGAAAAAATCCTCATCCCATATATAAATGCAATTAGGAAAAATGAGATGCAAATGATCTCTACTTTTAGAGATACAAAGATTTTCTTTAGTCAATGGAGTACATAGAAATAAATAACAGCTTACTTGGTTTAAGGAAGGAAAAAATATCATTAAACAATAAAAAGATAACATGCCAATTTTATTCTAAAGAAAAAGTGAAAACGTCATTAATGTAAAATGAATTATAAATTATCTCAGTGATTTTTGATCTTTCTGGTTTTATACATATATCAAACAAACAAAATAATTTAAAAAAAACATAAAAATAAATACTCCAACACCATCACACCATTAAATTTTCTTCAAATTGAAATGGTTTCTTGGTCTATTTCTAGGTTTAAACCCTTTGACTATGACCACACTCAAGAAATGTAAGAAATTTATAACAAAAGCATAATGAAGAGGATACTAAAAAGAAAAACTCTTCTCTACAAGATCTCTAGACCTTAATTTCACCCATTAGAATTACATTTCCTGCAGTATTTCAGGAAGTTTAGAAGTAACTAAGAGTGGGATTAAATAATGACCCTAGATATTTTGGCAATTACCAGAAAAATCAGAAAATTAACTAAATCCTTTTCAATAATAATTAAACAGTTAATATCTTATAATACCACAGTTTTCAGTTTTCAGAAACCCTAAATAAACACGATCTCAGACATGATTCCTTGAAGGAGATTTTTTGAGTCTTTTTGAATTAAATAGAATCATATAACAAATTCTCTCCAAAAACAAAGAATTGAGATCACTTTGAGTAATTCAGTTTTAATTGATGATATATTTACAACTTTGTTTCCTAATTTCCATGGACACGTGTGTTCAAATAAAATAAATTATTAAAAATGAAGTATATGAAAAGTATAAAAATTATTTGAAGGAACATATTGTATTGAGGATATTAGTTACACATTTGTGGTTTGCATTTTATTTATATAGTGGTAGTGCATTCTCCTAGTAAGCAAACACAAACTCTGTTAATGACTCTCTAACAGAAAAATAAATAAAAATAAGAATTGTAAAACACTTATCTGACCTCAAGGGCTCAGAATTTTCTACATGCCCAGGAAACCATAATTGGCCTCCACAAGAATTTCATCAAAATATGCTATTAAGTAACTAGACAACTAAAAGGACCAAATTTCAAGAATAGCCTGAGTTAGCTTACGTTTTCCTTATCAAACAGCTTTTATCATAAACTTGTTATCATACAAGAATAATCTCTAGAATACATTGTATCCACTTACCTAGATCATAAGTACACTCTAAAAAAACAGGAATATTGTGAACTTTTTCTATACCATTATATCCCCAGACCTATCAGAGTTCCTAGAAATATTTCATAAATGTGTTAAACGAATTAAGAAGGCAAAAATAAATGAACCATGCTCTCATCCTAAATTTTAGAACATACCTGTTAGTTATGTAATAGTGCTCAAATCAATACTTTACAACAATTAAGGAAAGAATGGATGAAATAAAGAAAAAAATTGTCCATCAGAAAATAAATAAGAATGTATATTACATACCTTAAACTACAGTATAACTCTGGAAAATAGCACATCCTTTACTTGGGCTCTAAGTTGTTGCTTTGTATGTGAATTTCACTAATGGGTAAATTTGTCCTAATATGAGATAAATTGGTAACAAGAAATACCACAATGACAAGGTTGAATAAACTGTTCTTACAATGACCTTGTTCTTTAACAGTGTGAAAGAATGTCACAAAAGATTTGTGGGACTAATTGTCTTCTCACTGTGAGTTGGAGTATGTGAGCTTGGGTAGAGGAGTAGAAAATTTGAAAATTCTTCAAACACAGTGCCCCACCTCTACCAGGTAGAGACGAAAGACAAAAATACTATAAATCAAACATAAACAAACAAACAAAAATCATTATGGGATAAAATTGGGGGAAAAACAAATAATAGGGGCCGATACACTGGCAAAAATGGAAGATTGTATTTAAAATATAATAATAAAGAGTGAGAAAAGAACAAAAAGAAAAAAAAGAAAAATGTAGAGGAAAATGTTGAAATTAAGAAAAAAAATGAAAACCCCAAACAACCAAACTATATATATATATATCCTGCTGAATATTGTCTGGGCAACAGGTGATCTTCTGAGGTATGAGATGTTATTGATAATGTTGATAGAGCTGTACTAGGTGGAGACTGAAGGCCTCTGCTGATTTCTCAGACCCTGCAGGCTTGGGAGCCCAAATGTTTCCTCAGCCCACTTAAAAGACACTCCAAACTACGAACTATGGCTAAACAGAAGCTTTCCAAGGAAAGCACTTACCACTGGGGTCTCTCCTGGCATGGCTGCCTGCTTATCCAGTGCACCAAAAGGGGTCTCACCCTATGCCCCTGAGGGCCAAGGCTATAATCTGCCAAACACTTAGATCTCTGCTTTTCCCCAGTGTCTCAGTCCTCACCTTTGGGCAGTTCAATTGAGTGCCCAGGTCCAAAAAAACCAAAACAGCCCCCAGGTAAGGCTTTTCCTGTTTTAATCTCACTGTTGCTATGGTTACAAATGCAGGCAGCCTCCAACTGAACAAACACACCAACCGCTTGCCAGTTTTCCACTGCTTTTGTCCTCTCGTGGGGTCCAGAAGTCTCTCGTTGAATCCCTGTGTCACCAAAGGGAAGTTTCTGGGCAGAGCCCACCAGCCAGAGATGCCTGGAGTCTTCTCTCCCTAATCTCACTGTGACTGATTGCACAGAAGCTATTACTCTGCTGCCATCTTGCTCAGAAGCCCCATATTCTTATTGAGTTGGCAAAGAGCTGTTAACCTCAAGGGAACCACCCAATCCAGCACCCCCAGAGGTTGGGTTTTTTAAGATTGTATCAAAGCACCCTACTATACATCTATATTACTCCTGTCTCCTTCTTTCGGTGCCTTTCTTCTTTTTGTCAATATTTCCTTTTACTCACCCACTCTTCTTTCTCTTTTTTCTTTCTTTTTAAAATCTTTTTTCCTTTCTTACTCTTCAATCTTCTCATCCTTCTTGTCCTGTACCAAAAAGACTCATTAAAATGTTAGGTCAGAAGCACAGAAATTTAAAGAGAAAGAAGAATTGAAAGGAAAATTAGGGCAAGGAAATAGATACAAGAAAACACTCATGAAAAAGAATCAGTACAAAAATTCTAGCAACATTAAATACCAGTCCAGAGTAACCCCTTAAAGGGATCATGAGGTAGGTAGAGCAAAGAATTCCACCTATAAAGAAATGTTAGAAATGACAGATGGGGAATTTAAAATACAGGTGATAAAAGCAATGAAGGAAATTGCTGAGAAAGTGGAAAATAGCCAAAAGGAAATCCAAAAACAGAATCAAATAAGAGATGAATGATATGAAGACTATAGAAAAGATTTAGCAGAGCTGAAGGAATTGTGGCAGTCAGTTAGGGAACTTAAAGATGCAATAGAAAGTATCAACAACAGATTAGACCATGTGGAAGAAAGAATCTCAGATGTAGAGGATAAAGCTCTTGAGATATATCTGATAGTTAAAGAGGCAGAAAAGAAGAGAGAGAAAGCAGAACATTCACTGACAGATCTATGGGACTTTATGAAGCATTCAAACATATGAGTTATAGGTACCCCAGAAAAGGAAGAAGAATGCCCCAGAGGAATGGAAGCCAAACTAGAGAATATTATAAATGAAAATTTCTCAAATATCACCAAAGATTCTGACATACTCCTTTCAGAGGGATATTGGTCCCCTGGTTACCTCAACTCAAATAGAACTTCTCCAAGACACATTGTGATGAACCTAGCTAAAGTCAAGACAAAGAAAAGATTTTGCAAGCTGCCAGGAGTCAGTGCCAACTGACCTACAGGGGCAAATCCATCCGGGTGATTGCAGACTTCTCTAATGAAACTGTTCAAGCCAGAAGACAATGGTCATCTACCTTTAATCTACTTAAACAGAATAATTTCCAGCCTAGAATTCTGTATCCCACTAAGCTACACTTTAAAATTGATGGAGAAATCAAATCTTTTACTGATATGCAAACATTGAGGAAATTAGCCACAAGACCACCTTTACGGGAAATGCTTCAACCTGTTCACAAGGGGCCTTCAGCAAAGCAAATGCCCAGAAATTAAAGGACAGAACCTAGCTTCCACAATGATACAAAAGACAAAACTAAGCAATGGACTTTCACAAAATTAGATGAATAGAATGCTCCCACACTTATCAATTATCTCAATAAATTTATTCAATGGCTTGAATTCCCCACCAAAGAGGCATACACAGACTGATTGGATTAAAAAACACAAGCCATCTATTTGCTGTTTGCAGGAAACACGCCTCATGTCAAAAGACAAATTAAAACTAAGAGTTAAGGGATTAAAGTTAATTTTTCAGGCAAATGGAATTCAGAAGAAAAGAGGGGTTGCAATCTTATTTTCAGATACATGTGGATTTAAAGCAACTAAAGTCAAAAAAGAAAATTATGATCAGTTCATATTGGTCAAGGGAAAAATACAACAAGAAGACATTTCAATTCTAAATATATATGCACCCAATTTAAATGCTCACAGACTCTTGAAACAGACCTTACTTAGTCTGAGCAATATGATATCCTATAACACCATGATTAACAGGGGACTTCAACACCACTCTCTCAGGTCTGGACAGATCCTCTAAACAGAAATTGAACAAAGATGTAAGAGATTTAAATGAGAGCCTAGAACAACTGTGCTTAAAAGATGTATATAGAACACTCCATCCCAAAGATAAAGAGTATACATTCTTCTCATCATCCCATGGAACATTCTCCAAAATTGATCACATCCTAGGACACAAAATAACCCTCAACAGAATCAAAAGAATTGGAATTTTACCTTGCATCTTCTCAGACAAGGCACTGAGAGTAGAACTCAACTCCAGCAAAACGTTCAACATCACACAAAGGTATGGAAGTTAAACAAACTTATGCTCAAGGACAATTGGGTACAGGAAGAAATAAAAATTGAAATCATTAACCTCCTTGAGTATAACAACAATGAAGATACAAGTTGCCAAAACCTGTGGGACATATTCTAAGTCTAAACCCAGCAGAAGAAAAGAAATACCTAAAATTAAATCAGAGATTAATGCAATTGAAAACAAAAGAATCATTCAGAAAATTAATGAAATAAGGGGAAAAAAGAATCATTCAGAAAATTAATGAAACAAGGAAAAAGGTTTATCTATTTTGTTTTTTGGAAAAAAAAAATAGATAAACCTTTGGCCAGACTAACCAGAAATAAAAAAGTAAAATCTCTAGTAATCTCAATCAGAAATGATAAAGGGAAAATAACAACTGATTCCACAGAGATACAGGAGATTATCTCTGAATACTACCAGAAACTCTATGCCCAGAAATTTGACAATGTGAAGGAAATGGATCATTATTTGGAATCACACCCTCTCCCTAGACTTAGCCCGGATGAAATAGATCTCTTGAACAGACCAATTTCAAGCACTAAGATCAAAGAAAAAATAAAAAAAATCTCCCAACAAAAAAATGCTCTGCCTGATGGCTTTACACTGGAATTCTATCAAACCTTCAAATAAGAGCTTATTCCTACATTGCAGAAATTATTCCAAAAAATTGAGGAGGAAAGAATCTTCCCCAACATGTTCTATGAAGCAAACATCACCCTGATACCAAAACCAGGAAAAAACCCAACTAAAAAGGAGAACTTTAGACCAATTTTACTAATGAATATAGATGCAAAAATTTTCAATGAAATTCTAGCCAATAGATTACAGCTTATAATCAATAAGTCATACATCATGATCAAGTAGGTTTCATTCCAAGGATGCAAGGCTGGTTTAATATATGTAAATCCATAAACGTTATTCACCATATCAACAGAAGCAAAAACAAAGTCCATATGATCCTCTCAATAGATGCAGAAAAAGCATTTGATAAAATCCAGGATTCTTTTCTAATTAGAACACTGAAGAGTTTAGGCATAAGTGGCACATTTCTTAAACTGATTGAAGTTATTTATGATAAACCCACGGCTAATATTTTACTGAATGACTTTAAACTGAAAGCTTTACCACTTAGAACTGGAACCAGACAAGGTTGTCCTCTGTCGCCATTACTATTCAACACAGTGCTGGAAGTTCTAGCCAAAACAATTAGGCAAGACAAGAAAACAAAGGGCATCCAAATGGGAGCAGAGGAGGTCAAACTCTCCCTCTTTGCTGATGATATGATCTTATACCTAGAAAACCCCAAAGACTCAACAAGATTCTTGGAAGTCATCAAAAAATACAGTAATGTCTCAGGATATAAAATCAATGTCCACAAGTTCAGTAGCCTTTGTATATGCCAACAACAGCCAAGATGAGAGGTTAATTAAGGACACAACTCCCTTCATTATAGCCCCTCCCCCTAAATGAAATACTTAGGAATATTCAACAAAAGATGCAAAAGAACTCTATAATGAAAATTATTTAACCCTAAGAAAGGAAATAACAGAGGACTTTACCAAATGGAAGAACATACCATGCTCATGGCTGGGAAGAATCAATATTGTTAAAATGTCTATACTTCCCAGAGAAATCTACCGATTCAACACCATCCCTATTAAAAGACCAACATCTTATTTTCAAATGATTCTGCATTTTGTATGGAACCAGAAAAAAACCCACATAGTTAAGGCAGTACTTAGTAATAAAAACAAAGCCAGGGTATCACCATACCAGATTTTAGGTTGTATTACAAGCCATAGTGGTCAAGATAGTATGGTACTGGCACAAAAATAGAGACATAGACATTTGGAATTAAATAGAAAACCAGGAAATGGAACCAGTAACTTATAACCAACTAATCTTTGATAAACCAAACAAGAACACCCACTGGTGGAAAGACTCCCTGTTCAATAAATGGTGCTGGGAGAACTGGATATCCACATGTAAAAGACGGAAACTGGGCCCACACCTTTCTCCACTCACAAAAATTGATTCAAGATGGGTAAAGGACTTAAATTTAAGGCACAAAACTATAAAAATCCTCAAAAAAAGAATAGGAAAAACACTGGAAGATATCTGTCTAGGGGAAGATTTTATGAAGAAGACTTCCATGGCAATAGCAACTACAGCAATAATAAACAAATGGGATTTAATTAAACTGAAAAGCTTCTGTACAGCTAAGGAGACAACAACCAAAGCAAATAGACAACCTACACAATGGGAAAATATATTTGCACATTTTCAATCTGACAAAAGCTTAATAACTAGTATCTATACAAAACTTAAGTTAATCCACAAGAAAAAAACCAACAATCCCATACATCAATGGGGAAGAGAGAAGAACAGAACCTTCTCTAAAGAAGACAGACAAATGGCTAGCAAACACATGAAGAAATGTGCGTCATCCCTAATTATTAGATAAATGCAAATTAAAACCACCCTGCGAGAATGGCCCATATCACAAAATCTCAAAAGCGCAAATGCTGGTGTGGATGTGGAGAAAAAGGAACACTTTTACACTGCTGGTGGGACTGCAAACTAATACAACCTTTTTGGAAGAAAGTATGGAGAAACCTCAAAGAACTCAACTTAGACCTCCTGTTGGATCCTGCAATCCCATTACTAGGCATCTATTCAGAAGGAAAAAAAAACCTTTTATTATAAAGACACTTGTACTAGACTTTTTATTGCAGCTCATTTTACGATTGCTAAAATGTGGAAACAGCCTAAATTCCCCTCATCCCAGGAGTGGATTGGCCAGCTGTGGCATATGTATACCATGGAATACTATTCAGCCATTAAAAAAATGGAGATTTTGCAGCATTTGTATTAACCTGGATAGAGGTGGAACACATTATTCTTAGTGAAGCATCACATTATGAAATCTATGTATTCAACTTTGACATGAGGACAATTAAGGACAATTAATGACAACTAATGACACAGTGGGTCATGGGGGAAGAGGAGAGCAAACAGAAAGAGAAGTTAGGAGGGGATGAGAGAAAGGAAAAGAAATTAAAAAGAACAGAAAATAGTCACTAATTCTCACATAATTGTATTTAATTTTGACCAAAGTACATTACTTAAACATTAATTTTGAATTCAACTTGTTAATATGTTGTTTAGGATATTGTATCTTCATTTATAAGTGAAATATGTTTGTAATTTCCCTTTATAATAATATATTTTTTTCAAATTTTATTATCAGGTATATCCAGATGAAGTAGAATGATTTTGAAGTATTTCTTCTTTTTCTATTGTCTATAAGATTTGACATGATCTGGTTTTTTGAAATTATCTTCTATTTTTATTTATAAATATTAGTTGTCTATTTTTTGAGATTTTGGGAAAAAAATAATAAGAAGCAGTTAACTGATGACTGTATACTGAACCTCAGAGTCAAAGCATTCTGTGATAGACATACTCTTACAATGTGAATGTTACTTTTTTTGCAATATTATTATTATTATTGCTCAACATTTTGTTGCAGCAATCGTTTGATTTATTTTCTGAATGTATTTATCTTCATTCTTTATGAAGTTTTTGTTTCTAGTCCTTATCTTAAACATTGTTATTGTTATTAAATTTTAAGCCTTTTCAATGTTGTAAAAGCAAAAAGTAGAAACCAAATAAACATGTGTACATGTATAGAGAAAAAAAAATTGAAAATTCTTATGAGAATTTGAAAATGATGCAAAATATAATTTACTTTTCAAGGCCAACTTTTTCTATCTCCTATCGCCATTTAATGCACTATTAGTTTTAGCCAATGGTACATAACAATATTATTTTAAAATATATCAAACAATAAAAGTATCCTGCATAAACACAAGCAGAGATACACATCTGAAGTTTTTTTTGTATATAAGTGAATTTAAAATAACCTATAACTTACACAATTCCAAAGATTAAAACTTTGAAGTTTCAAAAATGTTCCCAAAGGGAAAAGTCAAACTCAAAGAATGTATGTGTAAAAAAAGAAGCTTATTTATTTATTTTGCGTTGATGAATACTCTGGTTTCTCTTCAGATCATATAAATCTTTTGCCTTTAATGCAATGATATAATGATTCTTTAACATTTATTTCTAGTGTATAATATTTTCATCATTCATATTAAATAATTATATTTTAATTTTAGCTCTTAAAACATAAAAGCATTAAAACATTTCATGTAAGTGGAGTGTGCTATAGGCCAATGTAAGTACCCCTTTTTCTATTTTATTACAATGTATTATGTATCATATCAGTATTTAATTTTTTCATTTAAGCCTATGAGCAATATAGCCTAATGTTCACTTCTTCCCTAGAAATCGAATGTATCTTGGTGATTGCAGACATAAACATGCTTGTACCAGACCTTCACCTGGTCTGATATATGGTCCAGTGTTTTTTTTCAAATCAGCTGGGACAAGTCAGGTGACAAATGATTTCCATTAGCTTCAGCAGAATGGAAACAAAACAGATCAATACAAATGATTTGCAGCAAGTTTAGATCATAAATTACCTTTTGCCCTCGTACATCATTTTAATATAGTAGCTTTTTCTTTTCATAGCAGAGGAAAAAGTCATTAGAGAATTGAAAATTCTAGTTAGAGCAAACTGTCCCTGATTTAAGGTGAGACCGTTTTAATGCCCTATTAGTTTTAGCCAGTGGTACATAACAATATTATTTTAAAATATAGCAAACAATAAAAATGTTAATGAGCCACGTTCCAGAAAATTAATTTCACCTGTAAGTTATATAACAGCCATAAAATGCTGAAGTATACAAAATGAGCTTTTTTGTTTCTCTTTTAATTTAAGACCCTCGTCAGTTAAATTTTTTTCTTTAGTTCTATTATTAAGCATTTCATTATAATTACATATTGGTTAGCAAAAGCATCTTCACTTCTTTGCTTTATGTTCAAAAGATGTGCATTGCCGTATGCATTATGTTTTAATAGTAGCAAATGACAGAAAAGAAGAAAAGGACAGGGGAAAGAAGGAAGAGAAGAGACAAAAGGTAAACCAAACAAAAAAAATTAGGGTTTTTTATTTTTTTTGCCTAAATAATTCCAAAATAAATATTTTCTTATACAGTTGTGGAGGAATCTATAAGACGCAAAGGACTCCAACCCAGTGATTCCCAAGGGAGTTCTTGCAGTTAATAGAATTATTTATTTATGTGACTCTTTGCCCCCTACGGACTGGGTTATCAGTCATGCTACATGCATCCACAGCATCCTCGTTCAAGACTCTGAACGAGTTCTGTCATGCTCAAGAAAAATGTATGAAGCCATTCACTGTTCCCATGGGACTCTCTTAACTGCTCTAATAAACAGGTGATTTTTCTCTCAGCATAGAAGAGGTCATTCAAACCCACTACCTCTACCTGAGACACAGAAGAGGAAAGAGGTCAGGATGAATGGGACCCTCTCTAGCTGACCGCCATTGCTTCATAAACTGGGTCAAGAGGACAGTTTCCCAGTTTTCACGGACATCTTAGTAAGTCAGCTAATTTTTCTCAAGACTATCAGAAATTACATTATAATTTAAATCTCAAGGATACACCAAGAAAAGAAAGTCTACTTGGGATGAAGATAGGAAGAGGAACAAGTAAAGTTTACTTACTTTTATAACCCAAATAATTTTAAGGAGCTCTGGCCTTTTTAGGGGGAGAGGAGGGATTGTACATGGGTACAAGGTCAAGACCAAGACACATCTATGCCTCCACGAGAAGATCTGAAGAAGATAGTTTCAAAATTAACCTAACTTTGTTTTTAGTAGTTTGAAATAATTTTTCTACACTTGTATTAGGGCTTATAAAGAGAGCTCTAGCCCCTGTCAGAACTCCTGGGTCCCGATCCTGACCACATTCTTTATTCTCTGCATGATCTCTACAAAAAAACATTTAAGAAGTTGGTCTTCAGACTATTTTTTGAAAATCAGGTAAAAGAATTATCCACTCTGTCTATACCTTAATGCCTGTAAACATCTGGTTTCCAACTAGGAGAAAAACACTGCTACAGACCATGGAATCTGGGGACAGACCTCCTGGATTCAAATCCAGACTTACTATTTTTGTGCTCTTGGGTAATTTGTTTAACATCTCTGTGACTCAGTTTCCTCAGTTCTGAAATAGAGATAATGATTGCACCTACCAAATAGGATTGTGGTGAAGATTAACACAGTGAAGTGCTTATATTAGTACCTGAATTATGTTAAGTCTGCCTGTTTTAGTTAGGAGTAGTAGCAGCAGGACTGTTATTTTTATCATTATTGTCGGTTGTGTACAGGAACAGTAAAGACAATTTGAAAATAAGAGTTGAAAATTTGGGAGAAGGCAGTAGAGGATTAGAAGTCTTCTTTATTTTATTTATTTTTCTTTTTTTATTAAATCTATAGCTGTGTACATTAATGTAATCATGGGGTACAATGTGCTGGTTTCATATACAATCTGAAATAGTTATTATATGAAGTTATTGTATGAAGACATTCGTATCCTGTATTTAGTAAGTTTCACCTGTACCCTTCTAAGATGCACCGTAGGTGTGGCCCCACCAATTGCCCTTCCTCTACCCATCCTCTCCCTCCCCTCCCCACCCTTGCCCCTTTCCCCATCTTCTAGCGCTGTAATTGGGTTATAGCCTTCATATGAAAACTATAAATTAGCTTCATAGTAGGGCTGAGTACATTGGATACTTCTTCTTCCATTCTTGAGAGTATCTAGAAGTCTTCTTTAAAGAAGCTTTTCACAGGGAATAACGTGCAATAATCTACATACATTTCAGACACTCACTAATTTTCACAAACAGGAACTTCTGTTTGGCTTTCCTGGGAAGCCCGTCATTATATAAGAAATCTATCACGAGACTGTCATGATGGACAGGACTTGAGTAGGCTCTTTGATCACCAGCTTCAGATGAGCTCCTTGGTGAGAGTCAGAACTAATGGCCATGAGCTTGAGCTGTCGTAATGCCTTACTCTACTCCAACCATCAGATGACTGAAGTCCAGCTGGTCACTCGCAACCACGTGACAGACTCCAAGCAGGCGAAGTCTCCAGCTAAAACTGTCTTCAGCTCAAATCATGTAACATCATGAGTGAAATAAAATGGTTCGTTGTTTCCTGGTTTTAAGTTTTGAGAGGATGACATGCAGTAACGGCAAACAGAATTTCAGCCCTGTTCTCCATTTGTACCTTCTTTTCAAGAACCCAGCTTCAAGTCACCAACTTTTTGTATTTTTAGTCTTTTAGTTTACCTATCTCTTATCTGCATCTAAAGACTTTCAGCTAAGCTATTTGCCTGGAATCTGAGTCCATTACCTTATAACCAACATTTACAAACTCCATGGAAAAAAGAAAAATGCGCCTAGCCATTGATTTATCTTTCCAAGGCACTCTACTCTGGAATTTTGGGCTCTAATATTATTCCCATTCGATTTCATGATTGCCTTCAAAAAAAAAAAAAAAACAGTGTTTTGTTGTGTGTTGATTTCAATGTTATTTGGCTTTTCTAATTGTTATTAGACTACAGAGAACTGCTCTTTTTTAAACAGAAGCAAAATTAATCTTTGCCTTAATAATGAAGATTGGATTCTAAAATCATTATTGACTCAGTTCCTTAATCCCACAGAAGGAACTAAAGTTTTGTCTGATATTGAAATTCAAAAGATTTTATATTAACTATATATTATTGAGAAGCATTCCACTTCCATAAACTTTGTACTTCAATAACATGTTTGAACACGACCTAGCTCCTTCAAAATTTCTCATTCCAGAGTTAGGATTAAGCCATTTATCACTTTCAAGACCACTTCTGTATCTTCCTTATTGGAGTCAGCTGATGATCTTCAGAAAGAGAAACTTTACTTTCCTGTGGAGCCAGCATCCTATGGGTGACTTCCCTAAGTACTCCCCTGACAGGGTTATCAGTTCATCAGCTCCCTCTGCAAATCCTCAGCCTAGACTTGGTCACATATTTTGCTTGGCTCTGTTGCTTGGTATCTCAAGTGGAGAAATGCACAGCATGTAAATTAGTGCTAATATACACTAAGGGTTCTGGGCTGGCCGTGAATGAAATGTCCTGCTTTTCAGTTTGTATGCACCCCATATAATATACAAATAAATGAAATATCACTTTTGAAAAGTAATATGTTGAGTTTGTACAAATTTCAAAAGAACACTCTTCAATTTTCAAGTTGAGATGACTCTTTGCAAGATAGTGGATAAAAGTATGCAAACACATATATTGCATTATTCTATTGCAATAACAAACAGTTGAAATTTCAATATTAAAATGTCATTTAAAATATTATCAAAATGTAAAACCCATAGGAATAAAACAAAACAACACATCATCTATTCAGATGGAATTTAAAATGTTATTTAGAGACATTTTAAAATATCTAAATTGGGGCGGCACTGTGGCTCAAAGGAGTAGGGCACCAGCCCCATATTCTGGAGGTGGCAGGTTCAAACCCAGCCTTGGCCAAAAACTGCAAAAAAAAAAAAAAAAAAAAAAATCTAATCTAAATTAAAGAAGAGTTGTGTTCAGGATCGTGCAATTCATTTGTAAAGCTATCAATACTACACATACTAACATATCGTTCAAAATTATACATTTTTTAAATCCTAATTAAGCTTATCTATGAAAAGTGAAAGACTAGAATTAGTCAGGATTTCCTGGAGGAATAGCAATGTGTCAAAGCTTGTTATCCAATACAATTCCGTAAAATAAAGTTACATTATTTAGAATAGTATGGTAGTGCTAGAAGGACAAATTGGCCAACAGAATTGAATTCAGATACCCAAAGGACTCCATGCACATGTGGATATCTGATTTAAGACAACAAGAGCACTGTTAAAAAGTGAGGACGTGCCATCTTTTTAGTAAATGGGAATGAGAAAATTAGGTATTTCTATCTGAAAAAAAAGGAAAATGACTCAGATGTGAGTCATGCAGATACAGAATAAAATACAAAATCAGAACAAAAGGATTTAGAACATATATGAATATATATGATTTCAGGGTAAATAAATATTAAACAACACAAAAACGGATTATGATCATGTTCATTAAAATTAAATTTTGTTCATAAAAAGGTTGTCATAAAAAGTTAAAGTCAATTAGAAACACCAATGTACACAATTATGATTTAATAAAATTATTAAAAAACAGTTAAAGTCAAAACCCATATTTAAACTTATAAATAAGAAGACACAATTAGAGAATCTAAAGTATAAAAATTAATAAGAAAAATATAAACACACAAAAAAGTAAAATACTTGACTAAAGAGGAAATTGAAATGTGTAATAAAAAATTGAAAAGTTGTTCAATTTTATTAGTCACCCTAGAAAGCAGATTGAAGTCCCAATGAACTGCACCCCAGAAAAAAGGACAAAATGAAGTTTCAGGTGTTTGTATGAATGTAGAGAAACTTTGCTTTGAGGGAATATAAATTCACTCAATCACTTCAGAAAGTACTTTGATATTATCTAGTTATTTAAAAATATGAACAATCCACAATTCTCCTCCTAGGAATATCTACCATGGTAATGTATGTACATGTGAACTCAGAAATATGTTTAAGAACATAGCATTAACTATAAAATCCATACACTGGAAACCATCCAATGTTTATCAATAGGGGAACTGGTATACAAATTGTGGGTCCAGTCATATTCTGAAATTCTTCACAACAATCTCAAAAAAACAGAACTATAACTACATGTACCACTTCGGATTAATCTCACAAGTATAACTTTGAGCAGGAGAATCCAGACACAAACTCATGCACAATGTATTATTCCGTTTATATAATGTTCAAAAATAGGTGAAACCAAACTATTCCATTTTGTTCTCTTGTACATGCTAAGGTAATAAACCTACAAAGAAAGTGAGCATGTGATTACCCTTAACCTGAGAATGGTGATTGTTATTAGAATAGGAGGAGCAGTTTGTGCTTGGAATGGAGTTCTCAGGGTGCTCACACTATTTCACGCCTTGCCCTGAAAGTGGTTACGGTTACTGGGATGTCCATCATATAACCAATTTGTTAGCTGCACATTTAGATGGCACGCAGTTTCCTTTATGTGTTTTAATTCAATATAAATAATGTTTAGAAATACAGGCAACATCTTACTTCCTTTATATTTTATATCTTTTCCTTCACCAACCCCTGCCCATTATAATTTTATGTCAAAATATGATGAGCAAATTTAATTTGAGTGGTAGGGAAAAGAATGGAAGCTATTAAAGTGATGCCGTGGAAACTCCTCATGGTAAGAAAAATTTTATGACTAATACTCACTGCTGGTTCAGTTAAAGGAGGTCATGTTTAACCAGTCTTTGGAAATTATTTGAAAATATTACATCTATAATAGATGATAGAAATTCAATGATGTAGGACTCTCGTATTTTTCTCCAGGCAAAAAGCCATGTTACACATGAGAAATTAATGACTAAGGAAACAAGGTATTGAATAAGAGGTTAGAAATGGAGCTGAATAGAAAACTGACAGCAGCAATCCTTTTACCTACCCTCTAAAGCCATGAAACAGGGCGGCATCCATAGCTTAGTGGGCGCCGGCCACATACACGGAGGCTGGTGGGCTTGAACGTGGCCTGGGCTTGCTAAACAACAATGCCAACTGCAACAAAAAAATAGCCGAGCATTGTGGAGAGTACCTGTGGTTCTACTTGGTATGCTGAGGCAATAGAATCACTTAAGCTCAAGAGTTGGAAGTTGCTGTGAGCTGTGACAGCACAGCACTCTAACCCGGATGACAGCTCGAGATTCTGCCTCAAAGGAAATAAATAAAATAAAGGCATGAAACACTTCTAGTGCCCTTCCCTGAATATCCTAATTATGAGAGGTCAGCCATCCTCGTGAGACTTTGAGGACTGAAGGAGTCAAGGAAGGCAGGATCCATTTAACTCTCTACATGCAGGGCCACCCCAGTCAAAACTGGTGCTGAGCCTCTTCTTCTCTCTCTCTCTTTTTTCTCCTCTCTTGTTCTTTCCTTATCTTCTTTATTCATTCCTTTCTTTTTCCCATTCATACATTTTTCCATTTGTCTGTTGGGGGCAGGAAATGGGAAACTTTCCAGCCAAAGGGAAGTGTTACTTGACAGGTTTTTAGCAATTCTGCTCTTACAAGCTCCTATAATCTCACGATATTATAAGTGAAGACTTTGTGAGTAGAATGAAACATCCTATTTATGAAATTCAAAGATTTAGACATAATTTGAGTGAGTGAGAAGATAAATTTCCATAAAATTTTATTCATCATTACACGCTAGGGGTCGTTTTCTTTGAGAAGGAAAGTAAGAGACATGTAGTCACCTTCTATTGAAGCACTTGGACAAACAACAGAAGAAACATAATATTTAAAAGTAGTTAAAGTATGATGATTTTGACAATCACACTTTTAATAGACATCATAGGAACTGGTTCTGCCAACATTGTTAATTTTGATCTGTAGTAATCACAGTAAGCAGATCATTGCCAAGATCCATTTTACCATAGTTTCTGGAAACTCTTTGTTAAAAGTTTAAACCCACCCATACAAACTCACAAATGCAAACGTCCACACACACACACACACACACACACACAAATTCACTAAATGTATAGAGTTAGTATACAAATACACTATGTTTTTCTTATATATACATACTTACGATAAAGTATACTTTAAAAATTAGGCACAGTAAGAGATTAGCAATAACTAATAATAAATAGAAAATAATATACTGTAATCAAAGTTATATGAATGCAGCCTCTCTCTCTCTCTCCCTCTCTCAAAATGTCTAATAATACTCTACTCACCTAATTTTACACTGTGATTGTTTGAGGTTAAGAGAAGCCAAGAAACACTCACCTGCAGATAAGAGGGACTACTGCACTGTGGAATCCTTCTTATGAGAAATGTCATAAATATTATATTTATTTTGCCACAATATTTCAGACTGATATTAAGGACAAAATTATGAGAACTGGCCACCTCTGGACATTTTGAATGAATCCATCTTTGAAGCATTGACAATTTTTGCTCACATATTACATGATTTTCCAGTATCTTAATTCTAGACTTGGTGAAACTATTTTTTCTATGAGTAAATTAATTAGATATATAAATGTAAACCACAAATTAATAATAATTTGAGATAAAACTTATTACACTAATGAGCATAAATATGCAAAAACTAAAGTTAACCACAGGTTAATTTATATAACCCTGCAGATATATCACCCATGAAGAATGAGGGGATGCCATTTTTGGGGACATTCCCTAACACTCAAGTTGCTTTATGTACCACTTATTGGACTTCATTGTTATGATCTGTTTTATTTCCACTTCTCATCCAGATTACCACTTTTCAACAGAACATTCTGTGATGAAGGAACTGATCTATTTTGTGCCTGTTAACTACCAGGCAATGTATATGGGAGACACTTGACACTTCCCAATCAGAAGGTAGTGTAATAGAAACTACACATCCTATTTCAAAACCTTAGTGCATGTTGAAATGATAATACTTTGGATATTTTGGATTACATGAAAAAAATTATTAAAATCAAGTTGTACTCATTTTTTCTACTTTTAAAATAATGGCTACTAGGAAATTTAGAAATACATATTCTAAATAGCTAGAAACTGTGATAAAAACGATTTCTATTAAAGCCTGCTCTTTGAAAATGTCTGTAGAAAAAGTAATTTTCACCATTCAGTACCATTCAGTATTTTGTGATACCATATTCTAATATTCACATTTTTAACTTCTACAATCTTTTAAAGAGTGAGGTGCCTCCCAATCAATAGTGTGTCCGTTTACTTGGGGCTTATTTTTCTTACAATGCTTTTTTTTCTTTCTTAATCCATCTTCTAATCAACTATAGGTTAGCACCGGTAAACAATGTCTCAGAGTAAGCTTGCCACATAGAAACACGATGCATCTCAGTTTATTCTTAGTTCTTTGGAAACATCTAGTAGCTACTAGCATCATATTGCAAAACTGCCTGAATTACAGTGTGCTTGCCAAAGGATAATCAGCCAGAAGACAGTATTGGCCAGGATATGAGTAAAATGATACTCTTTTGGGAAATGTTAAGGTAGATCAGTCTCTTCTCCCCTGGGAATATAAGTATAGTCCTTCAAGTTAATCTATAGTATCTATATTCATCATTAGCTTAAATGATGCCTCGAAGTTTGCCTTTTTTAATTTTTGTTTTTAATTATTATGAATACATTATTGTTATATAGATTTATAGGGTACATGTGATGTTTTGGTACAGACTTACAATGTGAATAAATTAAACTGGGCTAATTAGAGTATCCATCACCTAAGGCATTTGTCATTTCTTTGTTCTAGAAACATTGCAGTTCCATTCTTTAACTTGCCTTAAAGTATACCCTTAATCATTGATTATAGTCGCTTTGTGGTGATGCCAAATATTGTTCATTCTCTTTAGACTATATTTTTGTACAGTGTTGGGTTTGTAGTAGATGCTGAATAAGTATTTGTTAAATGGATAAATTAATTACATTTTTTAAGTAAAGTAAATTTCAACATCTAGATGTATAAAACTTTTGAATCCAGGAATGATTTTCTATTGTACTGATGTAGCAGATGACATAAATTATAAAATAATTATTAATATATTTTTGATATAAGGAGACCAAGAAAGAATTAACTGGATTTTTTTAAGTCAATGATTTTAATTATCCCATTTAAACCTGAAAAACATTAAGATGATAAATGAGAATTTATCACAATATGAGAACACTTGACCACAAATTTAATAACATAAAATTATCGAATTAAAATAAATTAATTATTAATTAATTATTTATCTCTGAATACTACACTTGGTACCAGTTAAGATCTGATGCTATTCAATTAAAATTTTATACACATGAGAATTAAACCTAAATTTAAGAGAATGTTGTGACCCTTTCAAGAAGTAACATTTATTAATATTTTCTTAAGAAAATTATGCTGTTCATCCTCAAACTAGGCCTAATTGAATAAAAGCCATATTCTTTCAAAGATGGGTAATGTCATAATTTTGTTTTCTTTTCATCAAATATATATTGAAATGCTTGATGATTTTAAAAATTAGTAAAATATCTGATAAAAATCATTGTTGCAAACCATAGCAGTTGCTATGAAGAGAATGTTAATAAAATCACCATTTTGCTCCCCATAAGAAAATATAAATGGGATTGTGTAAAGACAAAGGATTCCTATTAAAACTATTCCGTGGAAATGTCCATTGACCAGTAGCAGAGTCCTGGGCCCTGGATCAAGAGGTGACTGTCCTTGAGTCTGTCTGTGATGGAGGCGGAGCCACTCCATGGAGGGGTGGCTGTAAAAGAGGGATCTCGCTATATCTTATTTGTCATTAACAGGAAGATTTATAAGTACCCACAAAATAAAAGAGTAATAAATGTCCATAAAATTAAGGGAACATTGTTTTCTCCATCAGCATCATTACACTTCCATTTAATGAGTATTTCAAACATCCTGATATCTTTTGGATTGCTTTAATCTTCCTCAAGCCCCACCTATCTTTTTCCATTTTAATTAAGTTAGCATATTTCTAAAACAGGACTTAAAAGAATGTGCAAGATATCTAGAATTGAACTACCATTCGTTTGAAGAAATGTTTAGTTTCACTTTGGGATATTTAGAGTCAGAAGAGAAAAGGCTAAGAGGATAAAAAGGGATGCGAATGTGAAAATATGGAGCGATTAGAACAAATGAAAGAAATGTAAAAGCACCATGGGAAACAGTTAGGTTCCAAAAGAGATTGTGTGGTACAAACTGTCATTTGCCAAATCCTGTGTGGTGCTCCATGCACAGCAGGCATGCAACTACTAAGGGCGCATGGACAGGAAACAAACTTCCAAACTTTGGAATTTATTTGGCATGTCTAATTGAGAATTTATCTCTGAATACTACACTTGGTACCACTTAAGATCTGATGCTATTCAATATTCAAAAAAAAATCACAGTTAAAACGATTCCCTAAGAAAATGCTTCTTCACATGAGTGAATTTCTATCTGGCTTTGTTTTATTTCATTGTGTGAGAGAGTGGTGGACTATGGGGGAGTCATTTTGAGGATGGCTGCTTGATGTAGTTGGGAATACCTAAGAGACACATCTATAAATGATTGTTCTTTAATTACAAGAAATTGTTAAGGTTTTCCTTACAATTTTGACTAACATGAAAACAAAACATCACAAAGTCTAGAAGAAAATTTGATGAAACTTATATCAAATATTGATCATTGCTACATTCCGACAACATAATCTATTTAAACCATAAAATAGCAAATTCAAGGTCAGGTACAGTGGCTCATGTCTGTAATCCTAGCACTCTGGGAGGCTGAGGTGGACCAGCCTAAGCAAAGCGAGATCCTGTCTCCACTAAAAGCAGACCCAGGTACTTGGGAGGGTGAGGCAAGAGGACTCCTTGAGCCCAAGAGTTCAGGGTCGCTATGATGCCACAGCACTCTACACAGGGCAACTAAATGAGACTCTGTCTCCAAAAAACAATAAAAAAAAAAAGGCAAATTCAAGTTTCAGACCCATTAAGAGCTGTCATTTTCTTAATTTATCACAATCATAATTACACATGCTGATATTCTATATAATGTGTGGAGTATTGACTAATTCTCATTTTTGTATTCTTTAATGTTAGCTAACATTATTTGTTCACTAAAGACAACAGAATTCATGAGACCATAGCAAATACATATGTCATACCAAAGTCCCTTACTTCTAGCACTGACTCCAGAAAATATTCCAGGATTTTCCCAAAAGCAGCACTATGAAAAACAAATAGAGGAATGGTGAGATGTGGTGTCATTAGCTGCTATTCAATAAATATTTAATATCCAATGCCAATCTTAACATTCCTCTGACATGGTAGTATGAAGGTAACAATATATAGTTGGATGTCGTTATTTGTTTTTTGCTGCATAATAACCCACTCCAAAATGCAGTACCTGAAAACAAGAATCATTTATTTATTAGCTCCAATTCTGTGTGTTGTCAGTATGGGCTTGAATCAGTTTGGTGCTTTTTCTAGCGGGCTTATACATTCACCATCAGCCAGCTAGATGCTACGGTGAACTAACTCACAGATCTAGGGGTTGGTGCTCACCATCACCTGTGGTTATGACCGGCAGTCCAGCCTGGGTTTGTTCATATAACGCTGGTCACAGCATCAAAGTAAGGCAAGTTCCAAATCATAAGCACTTACGAAGTTCCTCCTTACATCACACATACTGTTACTGTACTGGCCAAAGCAAATCACATGGGCAAGCCAAGTCTAAATGGACTTTAGTCTTTCCAAGAGGGAAGTTGTGAATAAACTGAAGACTATTACCATAACAATCTATAATTCTACAATAAGGGGTTATTAATTAAATACAAAAAATTAGATCTTTATATTTTCCTAGATGAACCATATCAATACATTAATGAATACATGTACTTTTCTTTATCTGTTAATTCACTAATATATTCAAGTTCTAAGAAAAGTTTTCTGCTCCATACTAATTTTAACATTTGGAACTGCTACATAGGCATGTAGCAGTTGAAGAAAAAGGTGATCCTCAAGACACATTCTGAGTACACACACAACATCCATATAAAATTGGAACACAGAGAGTGATTCTAAAACACAGAAAAAGGAATTATAAGAAGCAGAATGAAAGAAAACATCTTAATTATAATACACAATAACTCAACACATTATTGTCTCTGCCTCTACCCAATTGTTCATATATAAAAAGCAGAAAGTCTTGGACAAAGTGGGATTAGGCTTGAAAAAGATGTGAAAAATTCTCCTTGATGAATAATTTTATGACTAATATTTTTAAATGATAGAAGTCAGTGTTCCATATAGCTCCTGCTTAAGTAAAATGGCAGAACACATAAAATGTCAGGAGGATAGAAAGGATAAGGAAAATGTTGCGATATAACTATAATTCCACACCTAAAAAATTATGCTAAGGAAATTATTCAACAGAATGTTCTCCATTAATACTAAACTAAATTAAGAAACTGAAAACAATTATGGAGAAATGGTTTAAATTATAATTTAACACCAAGATAATTAAGTAGCCATTAACATTATAGTTATGAGGATGTTTTCAAATATAGAAAATATTTAAGATATAATTAATATTGAGTAAAAACATTAGGATATAATATGGTCACCACATTTTATATTCACACAGATTTATGTGTATATATGAAAACAAACATAAAATCTGAATTACAGTAGTTGACTTGCAGGATAATTGTTTTAGAGTAACAAGTTTTTATATCACTATATATTAAAGTAGATATACAATAAAAGTCCTTAAAATAATGATATTCTGAATTAATTGAAAACTTTATAAATACAACCTAAAATAACAGCAAAATACATGAAATCGGTTTTATGCCTTGGCTATCAATTGTTTCAATACAAAATCATTGTCTTTGGACATTGAGTTAATAGGCTACATAGAATAGGCCAATTTATTAAGGTGGTTTACATGTGCTCTTGGTAAAGAGTTACTAAAAAAAAGGAATAAAGAAATAGAGTATAATCATATTCAAAACTAAAGAAGTTCAATTGTCCCAGTCAATCAAAAATTTTTATTTAATATGAAAATCAGAATAATTTTTTACTGATTTACTACCTTACTTTTCTGCGTCCATATAGTCTAGGAAGAAAAATCCCCAACATTTTAGCCATATCAGGCATCACATCATTTATGTCTCACCTTCGGCTAAGGTGAAATATGTTTCTCATCTATCATTAAGTCAATTTTACCTTTACTTTCAAACCAAACTATTAGTATTTCTGGGCTTGCTATAGAATTACTCAAAATGTAACTCTACATTATCAAGCTTAGGAAATTGAAATGGAAATTCAGTTTTAGGCTGTTTTCAGCTCGGTTTGGAAGTGCGCAATTGCAGTTCAACATGCAGCAGCAAACCGTGCTTGAGCCTGAGGGCCTTTCCGATTTTTGTTAAGCCACTCACGTAAATGATCAAAGCACATGGCACTGCACGCTTTTCTTTTCTCCGTAAATAAAAGAAACATTAGTTGTATTTAACTTTGGCTTAGAAATAAAATGCTATTCTCACTGCAAAGTGTCAGTCTCATTTTTAAAGTTCAAGATAGAGCGGGTCAGACTTAACATTGTATTTTTTTTAATTGAAAGGAAATAGTGAGTAACATATCCCTTGATGAAAACAAAGACATCAGAGGGCTTAGGGAAAAACATAATATATATTTTCTATTTTATGTTAAAAATCTGTGAACTTTGTTTAGCCTGGTGTGTATTTGTATCTCAAAAGGAGAAATGCAATTATGGATGCGCAAAATAGATAGGAAAGCTACTAAGCTGTGGTATAAGTTTCAAAAGATTTATTTTTCACGTAGACTCTGAGACATCTCTAAACACCAGAAACTTAGACGTGCTAATACAATTCCTGGAATACTGATTTATCAAGATTCCAGATACTGCATTAACTCCTAAGAAAATTTAAAAAATTACGATGTCAACCCATTGAACTTTGCTTGCTATAAACAAACAAAATGTGATCCTGAAGTCAACTTTACATGTATAATACTAACATCTGATTGATGAGAAAGGAGAAAGAAGAAAAATAATTGGAATAGCAAACACTTCACATTCTCTCACATGCTCTAAATTTGAAACTCATGGTATATTTGGGAAATTTCCCATTATTTGAGTCCAATCACAATAATAATTGTTCTTCTGATTTCTTTATCTCTATTATTTCCTGCCCTTTTTGTGCATTTAGCAGTCCTAAATGTTATTATCTGTTATAAATTATCTGTTAAAATTATTATGGTGGGTAGATAAATAGATAAGTAGAAAGATAATAATAGATGATAGATTTATTTATTGACAGATGGATACAAAGAAAGAGACTATTAGAGAGATGTGTATATGTGCATATAATCAAGAAAAGTCAGGGATAGGACTGCTTAGGGAAAGTGTCACTAGTAATTTGACATTTAAAAGAAGTATTAGAATGAACCATGTGGTACTTTGGTGAAAGAATGCTAGAGGTTGATAGATTATTAGCAAGTACAAGATTCTTAAGGTAGGGTCATATCTGACATTTTATAAGGGAAGCAGAGAGGCCAATGTCATTGGAGTAGAGTAAGTGAGCTAGAGAACTATAGGAGATAAATAACTATGGTTTACTCCTAGGACTCTGGCTTTTACTCAAAATATGTGAAATGGGACGCTATCAGTTTTTAGAGCACATGACTTGTATAATTCAATTTATACTCATATTATAAAAAGTCGATTTAACTGCTCTAGCAATAGTAATTCTAATGGTTAAGGTGGAAACAGAGATATTTGTTGGGAAAAGAAAGAGGATTCTCTAAAATTTTCAACCTAAGTTACCAGAAGAATAAAGCAATAACTTACTGTGGAGGGAAAATGTATAGGGGATGCGAATCAAATACTATCAGAAATACTAAGTTCAGTATTGAATATTGTGATAGTTAATTTTAGGTGCCAATTAATACTATCCAATTTTAGACTGGACTAAGGGATTCCCAGAGGTAAACATTCTTTCTGGGTACTCTGAGGATGTTTCTGGAAGAGATTAGCACCTTAATCCATAGAGTTAATAAATATCTGTTCTCCGGGTGTGAAGGGACATCTTCCAATCTGTTGAGGCCCTGAATAGAACAAAAAGCAATAAAAGGGCAAATATGTTCTCTGCTTGAACTATGACATTAATCCTTTCCTGCCATTGGGCAGCAGGCTCCTGGTTTGGGGCCTTCAATTCAGACTATGACTTACGTCTTCAGCCACCCAATTCTCAGGAACTGGCTTCAGACGGGGTTTGGATTTGGACAGGGACTTAAACTACTGGCTTCCGTCATTCTCAGGCCTCTGGATTGAATTGAAACTACCTAGTGCAAAAACAGTACTTTGACCTCCTGGCCTTCAGTTTGCAGGCAGCACATTGTGAGATTTCTCATACTTCTCTTGAATGCATAATTCTTTATTCTATCTATCTATCTATCTATCTATCTATCTATCTATCTATCTATCTATTGACCTAGCTATGCTGTTTCTCTGGAGAACCCTAGATAATACAAGTTTGGTATTAAGAGTGGTTCTAGTACAACAGGATTTTAAGGAGGGGTATTCTGAACCGATCTGTGGTTTCTGGAATTGGCTTCCTAATTTAATTAGATTTAAAGATACTAATGACTCTATTTTATTAGTAAAGAGAACACTACGTCCATAGCATAATTGTTTATTTAGATTTGCAATGTATCTGCATTGCATACTACTAATCAATGACATATAAAAGGTAAGGAACAAGGTAACTCTATATATGATACTTTCAAATGTTTCTGGAATACTAATCAATGTAATATTTTGGTTGCTCCTAACATTGTAAAAGAAAAAAACAGAGCTCATCTACTCAAATTCCTAGCTCAAGCTTGGAATAACTGATGTAAGGTGCCTCTGTGTGTGCTGTGAAAGAGTCCCTTGTCTCCTGCAATTGACAGGCTGAAGTTGCTAAAAATCAAATGCAAAACCTCATCCTACAAGTGGTCAAGTTACAATGCAGATTGAACTCCCAGCCTTGCAGGAGTTCTGCTGTTCAAGAAAGTGTTTTGAAAGGAAAAAAATTAGGATACTATAGGTTGGGATGAGATTGTGTGGGAGAATGATAATGAAACCAGACTTCTGGACCCCCTAAATTATGAGGAATTTTCTTTACCAATGGAAGGGATCTCCCCACCCCCAGCAAAGAAGGCCTTCTCAATTCAAATGGCAATAATCTCTTCATTCCCAGTGACACTGGCACCACCACTCCAGGAGATATCAGGCTCCACACCCCCAGTAGTGTCTTCCCTTCCACTCACAATAATATGGGCCTTTCCACCTCCATTAAAAGTGGATTAACTCTGCCTTGTCTGAGGAAACATGCTTATCCTAAGGCAGTTTTCTTGTAAGACAATGCTGATTCTCCTCAGGATCCACTCTCACCAGTCATTCCTTCCAGATCCTATAACTGGACTCAAGTTTAAGTAGACTTCTTTATGAGGTATAAAATATACCCACAAGGATATAAGCTGTACTTCTAATGAACTACGTGAGTTTTCTGATGTATATAGACAGAAATCCAGAGAATGTGTATGGGAATGGACACTATGGGTGTGGGATAATGATGGAAGAAACATAATGATGGATCGGGTCATAGTTATTGATGTTCCCACAAAGCAGAAATTCTCCATTTAATGTTGCATCTTAAGAGTTGGGAACAACTCTAATGGTTTTCTTGGTTGATTGTCTAAAACATGGACTAAAGAATGGTCCACTATAAGTAAATTGAAAATGCTCAATGTGTTTTAGAGAAAGATTCATAGACCTAGGGAAATTAGAGTATTAGAATGGATTTTTCATGTAAGAGGTACTCACTCATCTACACTGGGAGAGAACAAAGGACATATCTTTCACAGCTATGCATAAAGAAATAAATTTGTAGGGGAAATTCTATCATCCTGATCACTCTTCTCTGTAAGCCATACCTTACAGTGGGAACTGTAATCAGTGGATTAGGGAACCTGAATACAATGGGGGTAAGTGGATCCTGGGGTGTCAAGGGCCAAGTGGTGAGACATAGTCACCAGGGTGGGTGTGGTTACCATAAGGCCAACAAAGTTAAAGCTATAATCAGAGTGACTTGATTTGCTCAATTATGCTATTGGTTATTTAATAATGACATTCCTCTTTTTAAAAATTCATTTTTTTTTAATTGACAAATAAAAGGTGTATATATTTCTCACATACAACTTGACATTTTGAAATATATATTCATTGTGGAATAAATTCCCATTCTTACTTAGTCTGTATAAGCAGAAATATTCTAGGTAGAGTAAACAAAAGGCTATCTCAAACTGTAAAAAGTCATGGCCTCTTAATTAATGCCCAGACTTGAGCCAGTTTATAGACCCAGAACACCCTGAATTAATCCTCCCTTCAAGGAAGGGTTCTTGGGGAGGGGCAACCAAAAATTTAGTAAATCTTTCTCAAAGTCTTACCAAAAGAGAACTCAACCTTTTACCAGGCTGACTGCACACTAAGGGGAAGGAAATAATCAGATACTTCAGGAAATAGTAGACAATGGCTTTGAACTAACATTAAACATCACGGTGGCCCAGGAGTCAGAATACGGGCTTATGGAGATTGGGTGATCAATGAAGTTTCAGCTCCAGTCTATCTTCCAGTGGGTGTAGCAGGTCCCTGAGCCCATCCTCTGATTATTTCACCAGTTTCTGTATGCAGAAATGGAATACACACACTTAGCATCTGAAAAAATCCCCATATTGGCTCCCTGACCTGTGGAATTAGGACTATTTTGGTGGAAAACACCAAGTGGAACCATTAAATCTGTCTCTACCACCAAAAATAGTAAATCAAAAGCAATACTGAATTCCTAAAGGGCTCACCAAGATTATCAGCACCACTATCAAGAACTTGAAAGATACAAGGGCCGCAATTCCTACCATATCTTGATTTGTCCCTACTATTTGTCCTGTGGAAAAAGAAAATGGGTCTTGAAGAATGACAGAGGATTATCATAAATTTAGCCAGGTGGTGATTCCATTTACAGATCAGCTAAGATATGCACAGTTGCAGTGCAACAGCCTCTCTTGGATATGTCTCTGAAGGAGCATGATGAAGTGAAATTCTCCCAGTGGGTGTGCACTTTGCTTCAAAGGAGAAATGGCCAAAAGTATGATTCTATATATCCATGGTCTTTAGCCAAAGATTGGACTTGATGGTCAGAGAATTGAAAGAAACAGGATTAGAAAACTGGTCACAGAGAAATTTGGAGAATGCACCTCACTGAATGGGAAAGAATGTGAAAATCTGTGTGTTTCACATGGATGGTCATCAGATGATGACCTCAGCAAAGGATGAGGATTTTAATAATTTAGTGAACAGGATAATTCATTCTGTGGATACCAGAACACCTCTTTCCCCACCCCCCACCACCGTCATCATCCAATGGGTATATGAACAAAGTGACCGTGGTGACAGGGATACAGGTTGTGCATGGGTTCAGCAACATGGAATTCCATTCCCCCAGGCTGACATAGTATGGCCACTTCTGAATGTCCCATCTGCCAGCAGCAGAGACTGATGCTGAGCCCCCATTTGGCAATATTCCCAAGGTGATTAGTCAGCTACCTGGTGGCAAGTGGATTACATCAGACTACTTCCATCATGGAAGGGACAACATCTTGTCCTTACTGGAATAGATACTTATTCTGGAAATGAATTTGTCTTCCCTACATATCATGATTTTGCTAAAGCTACCATCCATGGATCTGTAGAATGGTTTATACATTACCAGGGTATTCTGAAATGGCATTGCTTCTAACAAGTGAACTCACTTCAAAGCAAAAGCAAGTTGGACAGGAGCCTATGTTCATGGAAATCACTGGTCTTACCCTGATCACCACTATTCCGGAGCAGCTGTTTCGATAGAATGGCAGAATGGCCTTTTGAAGGCTCAGTGACAGTGTAAGATATTGCCAGAACCTTTCAGGACTGGGACAAGGTTCTCCAAATGTCTGTATATGCTTTGAATCAGTGTCTAATATATGATGCTATTTCTTTCATAATGTGGATTCCATAGTGGAAATGGGAGTGGCACTACTCATTATTACCCCTAGTGATTCACTAAAAAATATTTACTTCCTGTTATCACAACTTTATGCTCTCCTGGGCTATAGGTCTTAGCTCCAGAGAGAAGAATGGTTTTACCAGGAGACACAATAATTATTTCATTGAATTGGAAGTTAAGAATTCTAACTGGCCATTTTGGATTCCTCAGATCACTGAATCAACAGGTTAAGAAGGAAGCTATGTAGTTAGCTGGGTGACTGATGCTAATTATCAGAGGAAATGGTATCACTACTCCACAATGGAGGCTAACCCTTAATATTACCATGCTCTGTGCTTATGGTCAATGGAAAACTACAACCTAATCCAGACAGGACTACCGATGGCCTAAACTCCAGGAATGAGGGTTTGGGTGAGACTAACAGGTAAAGAACCACAATCATTTGAGGTGCTTACTGAAACAAAGGAAACAGAATGGATAGTAGAAAAAAGGAGTTATAAATACCAGCTAAAACCATGTGGTCAGTTACTAAAACAAGGACTTTAATTGCTACGAATCTTTCTTATTTTGTTATGAATATATTTGTGTGCGTGCATCTATATATAGTGTGTGTACATATATGCATACACACACACACACATATTAAGCCAATATCTTGTTTTATTTATTTTCTTGTTTTTTACACCATGTGACATAAAATGTATTGACTTTATATCAGGAGTTTAGTAATAATATGATTTACCAGGAGAGCAGGAGAGGGGTAAACATTATTAAAGGACTTTATCTTCTCCATTGGGAAAAGGATTAATGTGCAGATTAGCTGTATCATGTTAGGTGGAATTAAGACCTTCTTATTTTCTTTATTTTAGTAAATCTGTATGCTTTCCACATTGACAAAGGGTAAAGTTGTGACGGGCTGGGTTAAGGGATGCCCGTATATCTAGCAAAACATTACTTCTGCGTGTGCCTGTGAGGGTGTCCGCAGAAGAGATCACTACTGAATCTGTCTGCTAAATACAGCAGATCACCCTCCTCTGCTGAACATCATCAAATCTTTTGAAGGTATGAATAGAATAAAAAGGTGAAGAAACAGTAAATTTACCCTCTGCTTGGGCTGGGCCATCCATCTTCTCCTGCCCAGGAGAACTATGTGTTTTGGGCCCTCAAACTTGGCTGGGACTTTTATCATCAGACAATTGGAGGAAATATGAACAGTGGAGGCCATTCCAATGAGGTCTCAGATAGAAATAAATATGCTATTGGACAATGGAGAAAAGGATTTGTTTGTTATAAAGTGGCAGAGAACTTTGCTGAATTGTGTTTATGTTTCGGTGTTTTCCAGAAGACATTTAGCTCAAGTTATTTCTAAGCAAAGTGTTGAAGGTCTGGCTCTCCTTGACTGCATATGATAAACTTCAAGAAGAATAAATGATTTAAAGATGGACTTGTTCAGCAAAAAGAAAGCAGAACTTAAAAGATTTGAAAAATCCTTGGCTTATCCATATTGAAAAATAGGAGGTGTGTTCAGGAGAGAATAATAAGGACATAGCCCAGGTAAGGAGAACAGTGCACACATAGATGTGAACCACGGAATTACTCAGCCATCCTATCAGGAAAATTGCAGTTTGAACTTAAGAGGTAGGAGACAAGAAGGAGTAAAGGAAAACTGCATGACTTTTTTTCTTTTTAAACTTTATAGGACAGGACTATAGAGTTACTCAACTTCAAATGTGCACTATTCTTCAAAACTACGAAAGAATGACCTCAAAGGCAATCCAGAGATTATTAGGTCTGCCTCCTCAGTTTCAAAGGAGGAGCCCATCACCTTTCTGTTTTTTCTTTCTTGATAAAGTGAACCCATGCAGTTCAAGACCACCTTTCTTTCACGGGCCAAACACTCCCCCAATGCTATGGGGGTGGGATCACTGCCCCAGTGGGTTCAGAAGGTGGGCCCGTCACTCGAGTGGGTTAAGAAAGTGTGACCTCTGTCACAGTGTGCCTGAAAGACAGATATTGAGCCAAAGAGGATAATTCACAAGCCTTAAAATCTTTGTCCTTTAGACTTGGGATCCATTGCTCCTTTCTTCTTTCCTGTTTCTCTCTTTTGGAATAGAAATGTGTATCTGATGTGTGTCCCACCGCTGCATTTTCGAAGCACTGTGACTTGTTTGGTTTTATAGGCTCGCAGCTGGAAAGCAATTTGCCTCAGCGTGAATTACACTTTGAGGCTTACAGTATCTGATTTACATGACATTTACCTAAGACCTTGGATGCTAGACTTTAGAGGTGATACTGAAACAAGTTAAGATGTTGCTGAGACGTAATATTGTTAAGATATTAATCAGTGTGTTTTTCGTATGAGAATGACATGAACTTTGAATGTCAGGGGCAAAATGTTACAGACTGAATATTGGTGCTCTTTTCATTCATATGTTAAAATCCTAACCAGCGGGGTGATCCTGTTAGGTGCTGGGGCCTTTGGCAGGTGATTAGGTCATGAGGGTGGAGGCCTCATGTATAGAATCTGTGCCCTTGTGAAACAGGCTCTGGGGAATTCCCCTACTCCTAGATATAGAGAAAACAAGTCTTTCTCAGAGTTAGGAAGTGAGCCCTCACCAGATTATACTCCTGAATCTTGAACTTCTCAGTCTCTAAAGCTGTGAGAAATAAATTTCAGTTCTTTATAAGTCACACAGGCTTTACCATAGCAGCCTTAGCTAAGACAAACATGCTACAGTTGAGATGCTCCTTAGATCTATTATGGGAAATACTGAGTTGGCAGTTGCCTGCATAAGTTTGGAATTTAAGAAAGAGTTAGGGGGAATAGATTTTACTTGAAGAGGCTTTATTATACATGTATATACAGCATTTAAAAATGTGAGATTGGGTAAAATCATTTAGAGAAGACATCCAAAAACTCAGTGCTAAGGTCATCCAATGTTTAGAACAAAAAACAGATGTGAAGAAATCATACAAACAGGATCAGACATTGAGGTAGAAAGAGAACAATGAGAGAGTGGGATCGCAGAAGTCAAGTGTAGAAAATAAAGCATAAGGTAAAGAGTGAGATGTGACTGTACTGATAGACCAGCTTATATTTTGCAACTTTCCACACTCTTTCTAAATTAGAATTTTACTTCTGACATCCTATGCATCATAACTTTCAGTACACAATGGGTGGAATTTATTTTCTTACCACCATTAACGTTGGGCTTGAAGATGTTATTTGCTTTTGTCAATAGAATGTTAGCAATTTTTTTATAAAATGCTGCCATTTATATGAAGAGGCTCTGGGGAGCTCCCTTACTCCAAGGACACAGAAGAGAAAAGGTTGTCTAAAAATTAGGAGGCTCACATAATTTGGTTTGGTCTCTCATGCTCCTGCCACTTGTCCTGACAAAAGCTACCACCATTCACCATGAGAAAAAATATCTCTGGATAGCAGCTGGGCAGGGACGATGAGATAAATGATTGGGCAAGTTGGACCCAATCCAAACAAATGAACAAGCTGCAGCCAGCCCCTCATCCACGTCCATCCCAGGTTAATCCAGCTGTGGTTAACCTGCAATACCTGGGCTAGAAATAACTATTATCATGTAAATCAAAAGATACTTAGATTCTGAGCTTATACAGCATTAATTTGGCAAAGCAGGGAAATTCAATGCTGTATTTGGCAAATTAAAGTCACATAGTTACTTTGCCAATGCTGATTCAGAGGTGCGTCTGAAACAAAACTCTGATTATAAGTGGATTTAAGGAAAATGGGAAAGAAAGAAAGAATGTGTAGCAAACTCTTTGGAGAAATGTATTGGTAAATGGAAAAAAAGAAATGATATAAATCATGATATGAATGTGGAGTAAAAAGTATTCTTTATTTTTTCTCGTATTCTAAAAGCATAACCTTGCATAGTGTAACTCGAAACAATATTTTTTTGTTTCTCAAGCAAATGCATATACACAGGTAATACCAAAAATCGAAAGTGTTTTATTGATTTGGTCTATATCAGCTACAACTCAGCCCCAAGATCAGTAAAATTCTTAAGATTCAGAACTGCATGGATTAGTATCATAGTCTTTTCTGATTTCCCCCACTTAATTAAATGTAATACCACCAGGGAGAAAAAAAAATTCCCTGTGTCCCCATCTTAACCCCATTCCTGGGAATATCTGAAATTTAGAGCAACTATTCTTACTTCAAAAGTATGTTGAGGGATTTAATTAACATAAAATTATATTTCACACACAAATCAAGTATAAAATACATGCACAATATACAAGCACATGAGCCTTGAGCAACCTTACTTTACAAATTCACTTGCAGATATACTAACATAGCAGTGTTTATCTTTTCTTGAACAGATAAGCAATTTCTGTGGGAATTTGCAGAGGCTAAGTCTCAGAAGTGCTCAGAAATCCTGTTTTCTCTGCACTATTCATAAAAAGAATAAAAGCAAACAAACCAACAAATCTGCATTTGCAGTTTAGCCCTTCTGGACCGTCCTACTTGATTATAAGGAGATCTGCTATCCTAATGTCTCTCAGCAAAATGATTAAAGTGTGTGAATGGACTTTAGAAGAATGAGGAAGGTCTGTAGGCTCCCCAGAATGCCGATGGTCATATGGGAGCCCTTTACAGGAAAGAACAGTAGACCTTTAGCAAAACCACTGAAATCACCTCGGGGGCAGAGTTACAGATATTCTTCCAGGGGAGCAACTCCTTTATTTGAGTTGAAGTTTTAGACTGTTTTTTTTTTCTCTATTTTCTGCTGTTTTTGCTCTCAAGAAATAAGGGTCTTTCCATCTTTCCTATGTTATACCAAGATTCTAATATGAAGAATAATCGAATGGAGATATAATATCAACTATCTCATTGATGTCACAATGCCATGCTAGGGAACACGGCTAGGGAACATGGCAGGTCAGATACCCTTTTGTTGTTGGCAAGTGTTTTCCACTTCCATGATCCCTGAAGATGAGACTGAAGTGTCCCTATATGTCCTTATCACACAGGACAATAACATACCTTCAGGCAAATATTTATTGAACACATTGGTAATCTAGGCAACACAATGCCAGCATTCCTGAGCTATCATTTTAGTGATAGACATAACATACTACAAGGGAACAAATAATATAATTGCACAGAGTAACAAATGATAAAAATGAAACAAGATGATAGAATTTATCAAATGATGAGAGAAAGATGCTATTTGGGTCATATAATCTCTCTTTCAGGAGAAATTACAATTGAGCTGAGATCTGGCTCATGAGATGTGCCAGCTAACCAAACTTTGTAGAAAAAGCAAAGTTGAAGGTATAACAAATGACCTGGGAATGTTTTAGAAGAAGAATTTTTACTACAGCAATGAAGTGAAAATTGAAAGACTATACGGTCAGAAAAACAGATAGACAGGGATTGGATCAACTACAGGGCTTGTTAGCCTTTGAAAACCATGCATAATATCTTAAAAGATATTGCTGATAGTTGAAATACTACATACAAACAGATCCAGTGAAAAAGCCTGGCAGTGATTTGTGAGAAGCGACACAATATTAGCAGAGGGAATGCACATTGCTAAGTCATTGCAGACAAAAAATAGGCTGCCTCTATTGATAAAAACAGAAGCAAAGAATCTAGAATGAAAAGAAAACATCTTGGAAATCCTATGTCAGCTGTTTGATCTCTCTATATTCTAAATATTTCCATTTTAGGGATTATCCTGTCTTCTATTTAACTTTTTAATAAAATTTGTATTTTAGAGTAGTTTTAGATTTACAGAAATACTGAGAAAATAGTACAAGAGAGTCTACCCTATGTTTCTAAATCATACTCTGTTTCTTCAATTGTTCACATCCTGTATTTGGTATGGTGTATTGGTCATAATTAATGAACTAACACGGACATAGTAGTGATATGTTATTATTAGCTAAATCTATACTTCATCAAATTTCCCCATATTTTACTTAATGTTCTTTTCCTCCTGGTTTCAGCATCTTGACATCACGTTCAATTCTCATGTCCCTTTAGGGCCCTTTTCCCTGTAACAATTTCTCAGCCTTTCCTTGATCGTGATGACCTTGACAGTTTTGAAGAGCACTAGTCAGCTATTTTATAAAATGCGTCTCAAATTAGATTTGTCTGATGTTTGTCTCATGATTAGACGAGGAGTGTGTAGTTTCATGAACACCACAAAAGTGAAATGCCATTTTTATCACATCATACCAGGGGTGTATACATCACGATGGCTCATCACTGTCGATGTTAGTATTGATCACAGGGCTGTGACAGGGTATTCCTTTGTTTTTCCTGGTTTTCCATTGTAAAGTTACATTCTAGGAAAAATTTTCATCACGTACACCTACAACTTATGTATAGTATCTCATGGCTTTAGTCTTACAAACACTGCCCATTTCTAAAGGGACTTAGACTGACATTTTCCACCACTCCTTCAAGCAACGTTATTTTATACATTTATCATACAGTTATATTTTTTTCTTAAAGTCTGGGTTCCATACTGGAATCCTGTCTTCCTAAATTTTTTGTTTAAATTCACATACTCTGAGGTTCATTTTCCTTGTTGCCATGCTCTATGGGTTTTAAGAAATGCCTGGTTTCGTAATCCATAATTACACTATCTTACAGAATAGTTTTCCAAACCTATACATTCCCCTATGCTTTGTCTATTATTTTCTCTCTCCCTTCAAAACCTGAAACTATTGACCTTATTATCCTTGATAGAGTTTTGTATTTCCAGAACATCATGTAATTGGAACCATAAAGTAGATAGTCTAGTAAAGTGTTTCCCTTAGAGAACTGGACTGTGTTAGTCTGTCTGTGTTGCTAGAAAGCAATACCTTACAATAGGTAATTTATAAAGAGCAGAGGTTTATTTGCTTCACAGTTGGACAAACCACATAAAAGCCTGCCACTAACATTGCTTCTGGTGAGGGTTTCAGGCTGCTTCCAGTCATGGCCAAAGGTAAAAGGGAGTCAGTGCATGCAGAGGTCAACTAGCAAGGGAAGCACGAGGTGAGTGGGGATGCCAGGCTCTAAACAGCCAACTCTTGTGGAACTAAAAGAGGGAGAGGATTAATCTATTCATGAGGGATTCACCCCTCTTACCCAAACACCTCCAGTAGGCACCAACAATAGTGGGGATCAAATTTCACTATTGGTTTGAGGGGACAGGCATCCAAACTATAGCAGACCTTTGCTATGCGGAAATCCATAGATGTATTTCACGTTGATTATTCTTTTCTTCCCATTGTTAGAGCCACAAGGGGATCTTGGGTCTTTCTTGGATCTTTACTATGAGAAGCTGGTGGGACTCCTGGGTCTAAAACTCAGATAATGTACAGTCCCCGCTAGGACCAGGGCCCCTGGAAGTTTCCACTCTCATGTCAGTGTACACTCATCCTCTAAAAATTTGGCAAAATGACCATTGATATGTTCAAACAAGTCAATGGCCCCACTTGCTTCTGTTCCAGATTTCTTATTCTTACTTGTTTCTGTTGGTACTAAAACTAGAAGTCCCTTTCCTAATTATTTTTCTATAAATAAGTCACTATCTTCTTATATTTTCCCTTTGATTCTGCTTCTGAGGCACTGGGATTCTCCCATAGAGTTTTTCATTATTTTATTTCTGGGGTTTAATATGCTTAGTAATAATAGACATATTCTCGAGATTCCTCAACAAATTATGCTATCTCTATTTATTGTACTTGATTTTCATCTTTATTTTGTTTATAATTTATCTTTTGTTTATTCATAGTAGAAGATTAATAAATTACTACCTGCATGAATGACTAATGAATAAATAGTAAATAAGAATATAAAGCAAGAATTCAGTTTTAAATTACCAAGTAAATACTATGCAAACTTAAGCTATAAATTAGTTTTATAGTTGAGTTCTTTGGGACATAAAACAAAGAAAATAATATGAATTTTAAATAAATCATAACCTATGCTAGGGTAAAACAACCTACTAGTGATTACATAGGCATAAAGGTGACATCTTTCACCCCAAAATCTATTGTTATCACCAACAAGGAACTTATGAACCTTGATCTGGGTAGTCAATGAGTAATATAGAGAATAATTTGTCTTTGTTATTTAACATAGACTTTTATTATTTGGTCACATCATTGTGGGAGTTGGAATAATATTAATAATAATCCTTGAAATAATGAATTTTGCATAAAACACAATCCATTTCTAAGTGACTATAATAAAGAAATATCTTCACCAAGAAATAGACATTATGAGGTGCCATGTATACAACACATTCTATTAAGTTTAAATGTTATGTTTTTCTCTAAAATGTGGCCAAAGCCAAGGAAGTAATTCTAAAATACAACACTGTTGACCAGAATTGTCCCTACACTCATATTCTGCTATTTGGAGGTAGAATATTACAGTAATATACTGCATAGGAATTAGAAGTACATATTTTAGCATCTGAATCTTTCAGACTGATTTTAACTTTTATTGGACTTTGAAATAAATCAGACTTCTCCAAAACTAATCATGTTTTCTTAAAATCAATTGGTGACAGAAAGGTTAACATCTCCGCACATATCTAATTAAGAATAAATTTCCTGTAAAACCACCAAAGTCACTAAAAATGGATAAATGATGTAAGCCTCATGTACTCCATAAATACGCAGTCTCCTTCATGGGCAGATCCCAAACTCTAGACAAAGGTGGGAGCATAAGGCGGCATGGAACAACTACTTCCGGCTACAATTCCAAGTCACATTCTCCAATTCAGATTCACCACACGAAGACTGATAAATGTTTTGATCTTCCATATCTGTCTTCTTTTAAAACGTCAATATAGAAAAAATAAAAAATTGAATGTAGAATTACCAGTATACAGTATTTTCCTTTTAAATTTTGAAACAAGGATTTATGGATACAATCTCAAGAAAATTAAAGCTAGATAAATATTTATTTTTAGACAGTTATGTTTTGATACAGATGGCCTTCTAAAATATTAACTCATGGTAGGATAAAAAGTTGATTTAAATTTTTTATTTGGTTTCCTATACTATTTTATGATGTAAGAGCACATATATGTATATACATGCACTATGGGAAATTACAAATAACTTAAGTGAAAGCTTTTGTAGATAAATGTCTTCAATAATTCTGTACCAAATCATATTTTTCCTCTGTAGACATCATAAATTAAACAATATACCTTTAATTATTTTTCCATTTATGCTTAAATAAAAGCACTTGGTTTTCATATTCCATATTTTAAAATGCGGTTGCATATAAAAATGTTGATAATTTTTTAAATAAAATCACCTTTAACTAATGCTAATGGGAAATTCAGTGAAAGTTGATAATTTGAGCTAGATATAATACTAGAACACTTCATCTCTAGGGAGACTCATTATAGAAGCAATTACTCTGTGCAGGTGAGTTGTTAGGCTGTAGAAAGGCTGCACAGTCATATAAACATCTTCACCCAGCCTCAGGCTGTTGCTACATTATCATAGGTCTGTTGCTGAATATGAAAAGTGATCAGCATGAGCTCCAAGGACACTCTTGACTTCATATAACCTTAGTTTTTCATGGCTACACAAACCCTACAAGCAAGTTGATTTCTTCTTTGCCTTCTTATTTTCTTATAAACCCATTTCTTATGTTTCCTGATGAATTTAGTAGGATAAGCCCCCAATCCCATCCTAGCTCCAAAATGAATTGCTGCTGAACTCTAATTTTGAATTATTGGGAAAAAGAAGAGGATTGCCACAGCTTATTTGGGTGCTTACTTTGGTCTGGTTGCAGGGTGGAAAAAGAGTGAGGAGGAAGTGAATCTTTTTTTGTTGTTGTTAATGTTCACCATTAATTTATTATTTTAAGTACAATATACAAATATCCATTGTATACCATTAACAATTAGAGAATTAAAGTTAACATGACAACACAAAATATGAAATACATAGAAATAATTCTTCAGAAATATATAGTATTTCTACATGGAAAACTTCTAGTTATTATTAAAAATATAAAAAGACACGTCTGTATTGCAAAATTGTTAATGATTTTTTATGCATTTCTTCTGTTATAACTTGAGTTCTTATCTTTCTAGGGATATCAGTATACCACATAGCAAATTCAGTTGGCTCTGGGGATTCAGAAGGATTGTAGCGAACAGCTGGCCCACTGGGGGGCACACATATCTGATACTGAGTGTTATTACATATGCAAGTACCTTCAGGCTTTCCTGTATATTCATAATAAGAGTAAACCAATAACACAATTTTGACAGTTTTTCTCATTTGGGATATCTTTTGGATAATTTTTCACAGCCTTCATCATTTCTCACACCTAAGATTAAAGAAGGAAGGTGGTAAAGTCCAAAGCAAAGACTTGTAATCAGTCCCACACTGCAGCTGCTCATCCTCAAGGTTCTGCCCTGCATAGACCATTCAGCTCCCATGTGTGACAGGGGCAGTGCTGTAGTCTGTGGAGATGCTCTGGGTGCCACTGGACCACCCATTTGTCATCACTGCCTGCTTTCACATGTGACGGATGTACCCAGGCAGGGATGCCATTCACCTTCATTGCGGTTGGTGTGGACAGGATCACCAAGTAGGGGCCTTTTCACAGTGGTTTCAGTGGCTCAGGCTCCAATCTGTAATCCACACCTGGTTACCTGGAGAGTGGTGATGGCCTGGAGGTGATAAACTAACAGGATATCTATCATTCACTCATTCTGAAATCTTTTTTTCAGTGGAGAAAGTTAATCTTAACAATAGAAATATGAGCATTACAGTGGCTCATGCCTGTAAGCCTAGCACACTGGGAGGCTGAGACAGGTGGACTGCTTAAGCTCAGGAGTTGGTGACCAGCCTCAGCAAGAGCAAGACCCCAACTCTACTAAAAATAGGAAAAACTAGCTGGGCATGGTGGTGCACACCTGTAATCCCTGTTATTCAGGAGGCTGAGTTCAGAGCATCGCTCAAGCCGAAGAGTTTGAGGTTGCTGTGAACTATGATGCCACAGCACTCTACCCAGGGTGACAGAGTGAGACTCTACCTCAAAAAAAAAAAAAAAAAAATACAAATATAGCCACTACTCTTAAAGTAAAATATTTGGAAATGCCTACACCAAAATGGTAATGTTGTAAAATAGAATTTTATTTTAAAAATACATTACTTATCTGTATTTTGTAGTCTTCCTATTATGATCATGTTACATGTTTCTTAACCTATTTTATGATCAAAGAATAACAAAATTAAATATAATAGACTACGAATTTTATAAAATTGGCCAGGATTTTTTCAATAGTAAATGACAAAGTTAATGCTATGCAAAGGAAATGAGTATGCTCAGACAGTGCTAATGCATGTTTAAATAGTCTTTTCAGGCACAATTTAGGAGTATGCATCTGCGTCCTTAAATCAGTGCATTCTCTTTTAGTAAAGTCACTCACAGGAAATTTAAGAACTTGCACACAAATATTGGAAGATGCATATCACATCAGTATTTATTGCTTTGCCATTTTTATTGAAAATAATAAGGAATCACCGGAAATCGTATGTCAAATGTATAAAAAATAATTCTAATTGGGATATATATATATCAAATTTTTGTAATAATTTTTAAAAGATAGTAATGCAGACCCTGGAAAATCATTCTCAATCTACTTTAAGTTTAATAAAGAGTAGATAAAATATTTTATGGTGTATTAATCACAATGTTTTTCTAACAGGTTTTCTTTAACTTTCACATGTTGAATATTTACATGTCCCAATTCTTGTCTTTTATATAACAAATTGTCTTTCCTGATTGCTCTTTCTAGAACTAGTTTTGTTCATTATTTCAAAAAATTAAACTTGTCTAGGTTTGTTTATTCCTTGTTTCCCTTTTATTTATTTCTACCATTACTTTTATTTTTCTATTTACTTAATGGTTCATTTGTTCTCCTTTCTCTAGCTTTCTAAAATGGAATTTTAGGCCATGAAATGACAACCCTTCTTTTCTCTTCAAAGAAGAAACATATGCACTGAAGGCAACAACTTTCCCTCTTGATGTATTTGAACCAGGTCTCCAAACTGTTAAGTTTGGCTCAGCACTCGGAGCGTAGTAGTTGCCATGCCAGCCGCATACACCAAGCCTGGTGGGTTCAAACTTAGTCCAGGCCTGCCAAACAACAATGACAACTGCAACAAAAAATAATCAGGCATTGTGGTAGGCGCCTGTAGTCCCAGCTACTTGGGAGACTGAGGCAAGGGAATCGCTTAAGCCCAAGGATTTAAGGTTGCTGTGAGCTGTGACACCACAGCACTTTACCCAGGGCAACAGATAGAGACTCTGTGTCAAAAAAAAAAAGAAAGAAAGAAAGAAAGAAAGAAGGAAAGAAGGAAGGAAGGAAGGAAGGAAGGAAGGAAAGAAAGAAAGAAAGAAAGAAAAGTTGGGTGATGCCTGTGGCTCAAAGAGTAGGGTGCAGCCCCATATACCAGGGGTGGTAGGTTCAAACCCAGTCCTGGCCAAAAACTGCAAAAAAAAAAAAAAAAAAAAAAAAAAAAATTAAGTTAAATTTTTATTGTCAGTCTCTTCTGAATATTTTCCAATTTCTTTTGGGCTTTCTCCTTTGACCAATAAATTGTTTAATTTTCACATTTCTGGTACTTTTTTTTTTTTTTAGAGACAGAGTCTCATTTTGTCATCCTTGGTTGAGTGCCATGGCTTCATGGCTCACAGCAACCTCCAGCTCCTGGGCTTAGGCGATTCTCTTGTCTCAGCCTCCCAAGTAACTGGGACTATAGGCACCCGCCACAATGTCCGGCTATTTTTTTGTTGCAGTTCAGCCAGGGCTGGGTTTGAACCCACAACCCTGGGTATATGGGGCCAGCGCCCTACTTACTGAGCCACAGGCACCGCCCTTTTGGTACTTTTTGATATCTTATTTGTACTGCTATATACTTTCACATATTTATAATTTAGTACATATAGTGTATACTGTATAATATTTGACCTTTAAGAAATTCAAGGAAACATACTTTCTACTTTACCACATGATCAATCTTTCTGAACCTTCCTTATGCATTTGAAGGAAGCATTTTGTAATTATTGTGTGTAGTATTATATAAATAACAATTCATTGAAGTGGATTTTAAGAGTGCTGCTCATATTTTACTATCATTATTAACTTTATATGGAGTTTTTTTAACAACTAGTGGGAGATCAGTGAGAAATAATAAACTTGCATGATTATGATTTTAATTTTATTAGCTTTGATTCATGTATTTAGAGTCTCTGTTATTAGTTGCATATATATTTTTTATTGTTAATTCTTCCTTATGAGTTGACTTTTGAATCTTTATGTAATGTGCCTATTTTTTTTTCTTGTAGCACTGTGTTAAAGTCCATTCTGTGTAATATTATTACCATCAGACTTTCCAAGGTATATATTTTTCCATATTTGACTTTTCACCTGTGAGTTTGCATTGAAATGGCAATTAAGTCTCTTATCTACAATCTGAAGTTTAATATTCCTATATTCCTTTTTATGTATTCTGACAATTGCTTCCTTTTACGTGGGATCTTTAAGCTATTTACATTTATTGTAATTGTTGATAAGGTTGAGATTGTGCCTACCATTTTGCATTTCTCTCCACTGATTACATTAATGATGACATACGCATCATCCTATCACAGTGTGCTTAGAGTTAACATTATATCAGTTCACATAATATGCAAGAAACTTGCAATGGTTTTTATTGTAAACCCTATATTTTTTCCTAAAAATACCTTTATGTTACCATATTTTTTGAAAATAAAACAGTCAGCCTATAACATTTTGTCTGAGCAGCATTAGTTTGATTCTTTCAGCACTCTTTAGAAGTCATTCTGTTGTTGTATGGTACATGTTGCTTCTAAGTAGAACTTAGCTATCAGCTATATTATGTTGGGATTTTGCTCTGGCAGAAAGCTATGCTTACTTCTTTATTTTTTATTTATTTTTATTTTATTTTATTTATTTATTTATTTTTTGCAGTTGTTGGCTGGGACTGGGTTTGAACCTGCCACCACTGGCATATGTAGCATATTGGACCGGCGCCCTACTCCTTTGAGCCACAGGTGCCACCCCTTACTTCTTTATTTTTTTATTAATGCTTACTTCTTTTGAGGCTTCTTTTTAAAAATTGTGTTAGGACAACTCTAGAGTTTCTCTACGTTATACTGGCCTTCGTGATTTTTAGTGAAGTATCTGTTCTCTCTTTTTTCTCCATCTCTAGAGATTTGCAATAGATTAGATGTGTGTAGATATGATTTTCTTTGCACTTGTACTATTCGGAGTTCACTAGGCTTTATGAATATATAACTTTATACCTGTCATCTAATTTGGAAAGTGTTCTGCTATTATTTTTTTCTATTATCTTTCCTGTCCCAATTGTTTCTCCCTATCCATTTCAAACCCCAACTACATATAAGTTATATCTTTTGCTATTGTTTCACAGATCTCTGTCTGAAACCTCCTTGATCTTTCAAAAACATTTTTCCAAGCTAGCTGCGGTGGCATAAGCCTATAATCCCAGCACTTTGGGAAGCCCAAGTAAAAGGATAGCTTGAGGCCAGGAGTTCAAGATGAGTCTGGGTAACACAGCAAGACCTGCGCTCTACAAAAATATTAAAAATTAGCCAGACACTGCACCTATAGCCCCAGCCACTCAAGGCTGAGGGAGAGGGGAGGATTGCTTGAGGGTAGGAGTTGGACGTACTGTGAGCTATAAACACATCATTATACTTAGGCTTGGTCCCTTTGCCACTTCTATTCTGCTATTAAGCCTCCTAGGTGAGGTTTGGGGATTTTCTTTTCTTTTTAGATACTGTACTATTTAGGCATAAAAATACGTCTATTTACTCCTTTTCATAGTTTCTATAGTCTGCAGATAATTTTGACATATTTATTTATTGCAAATATTCTTTTATTTTTATCATGGAGCATAGTTAACGGTTTGGAAATCTCTGAGAGTGTCAATACCTAGCTCACTTTATACTTGGTGTCTGTTAATTAATATTCTTTTGAAAATTGATCACATTTTCCCGGTTCTTTGTATGCTTGGAATTTTAGATCAGAAAGCACCAAATGTAGTGAATGTTCCATTGTGTAGACTCTGAGTCCTGTTTCCTTATCTGAAAATTTTCAATGTTTTTGATTTTGTCAGTCAAAAATAATTCGGAAAAAATCTTTTCCTAGGCAAAGAATCTATGAGTAAAACAATAAAGACAAATATAAATAAATAAAACAATTGAAGTGAAATGATTCTGCACAGCAAAAGAAAGAATCAACAGAGTAAACAGACAGCCTATATAATGGGAAAATATTCAAGGATTATATACCCAACAAAGGACTAATATCAAGAAATTAGTCCTCAAACAAATTAGCAAGTAAAGAAAATTAATCTCTTTAAAAAGTTGTCAAATGACATGAACAGATATTTTTTAAAAGAAGATTGACCAAAGGCCAACAAAAAAATGAAAAAAATACTCAACATCACTAGTAATGAGGGGAAGACAAAGTAAAATATCACCTTCCCAATTAAGACTAACCATTATTAAAAAGTCAAAAAGCAATTGACGTTGGTGTGGCTGTAGTGAAAAAGGTACTGTTATACACTGTTGGTGGTAATGGAAATTAATGCAACTTTTTTGGAAAACATTATGAAAATTTCTCAAAGAACTAAAAGTAAATCTAACATTTGATCAGGTAATGCCACTACTGAGTATATAACGACAGGGAAAAAAGTCATTATATACAAAATATATTTGCCACTTAATTATTACAGCACAATTTACTATTAGGAATATACAGAGTCAATCTACATGCCCAGGAATGAAGGAAAGAATAAAGACAATGCAATGCATATAAACCCTGGAATGTTACTTAGCCATAAAAATAATAATGTTTATTGCAGCAACGTAGATGGAAGTGGAGGCCATTAGACTCCGTGAAATAATGCAGGAATGAAAAACCCAATACCACATGGTCTCAGTTCAAGGGGAAACTATGCTAAGGGTACTCAAGGGCATAGAGAGTAACGCAAGGGACACCGACAACTCAGAAGAGAGGAGGGCAGGAAAAGGGTAAGGGAAGAATAATTACTCATTATTCTTGTACGTTGAACATTGTACGTTGTACGTTATTGGGTACAACGTGCTCTAGTCAGCTGCAGAATATGGTGAAAGTCTAGGTTTCACCACTCTACAACTTACCCACATAAGCAAAAACAACTTGTGCTCCTAAATCTATTGAAATTTCAAAAAAGAAGTAAGAGAAACCAGGTTTTGCTATTTAACACTTTTTATTAATTTGAGTCCTCCAGTAAGGAATATAGTTCAACTCTATTTTTGTACTAAATACACTTCCTCTGCTGTAAATTCTGAGTTTATTTATGTGTGGTTTGAATATGCCCCCTCCAAAAGTTAGCAACAGTTAGGTGTGGTCAATGTGACGAGACTAAGAAGAAGGGCCATGAGGATGCCTCTCTTATTAATAGGACGAGGTGCCCTTACAAAAGGGCTTACCAGAGAAAGCCCATTCAGTCTTGGCATTCTGCCTTCTGCCCTGTAAGAACACAGCATCCCTTTACAGGGGGAGACGCAGCCCTCCCAGACACCAAATGCCAGTGCATGGACTTGGACGTCCAGCTCTCAGAACTCTGAGAAGTAAATTTCTGTTCTTTACAAACTATACAATCTCAGGTTTTGTATAGTAGTACAAAAGAACTAAGACAATATTCTTTGTTCGTTTTAATGTACAAATGAAGATACAAGTAATTTAGATTTAGAAACTGTTAGAAACATTTAGAATTGTTTTTAAATTCCTAATACAAGTTTCCCATAGGCAAAGCTATTCTTTCAAATACTAAAATTGTGCCCCAGTACTTATATTTCCTTAGTAGTAAAAAGAAATGCTTTGCAATGTAGTGTCAGAACAAAACTTAATGTATTTTTAGGCCCAAGATTCACATATTTTCTTTAACATAATATGAATCCTTTTTAAAAGGAAATAAGGAACTAAAATGCTTGTGTGTGTGTGTGTGTGTGTGTGTGCTGGGGCCAGGTTTGAACCCACCACCTCCGTTATACGGGTCAAGGCCCTACTCCTTTGAGCCATAGGCACCACCCTGAACTAAAATTCTTGAAGAAAAAAGATCTGCATAACAAACTCAGACATTAGCTTTGCTTTATTGCATCACATAATTATCTGAATATATTTCATGAATCTGAAACAAAGTAAAAATTTACGTTTCCATATGTAGAATTTGATGGCATGGGAATCTTTAAGCTTTACATTAAATATGAGGAAATTATTAAAAAGAACATCTGGAGATTATGGTGAAGGATATAACAAATATCTTTATGGTCTAAGAATTATGTTTTCTCTATAATGTAAACACACACCTTTTTATGTGTACATTTATGCATTATAAATTAGTTTTTAAAAAGTAGATTCTTTGTTTCTTATCCTAGGCCTTACATACCAACTGATTTTCCTTATTAGTGAAAAGAAATGCTTTGCATTGTAGTGTCAGAACAAAACTTAATATATTTTTAGGCCCAAGAGATTTGCTTCACACATTTTCTTTAAACTAATATGAATCCTTTTTAAAAGGAAATAATAAAACTTGTGACTTCTTTGAATTTTTCTTTCTTAAATAGAAGCAATATTATGCTATTTCAATTCATTTAAATAATGAGGTCTGAAGAACTTAAGGTTATATAAAATTGTTATACAATAAGCACAAATATGTAGGATATTCTAAATACTTGTCCCTTGCATTTATCATGTCTTTGATGATCAAAAATATTTTAATTTGTTCACATCTAATACTATTGTCCTTTTAGTCTCTTATTTTTTCTGAATGTACAAAGATATTCTTCTTCTAAATTTTCACAAATAATTATTTGTTATAATAATTTTCAATGATTTCACATACACATATACACAGACAGGCACATACCACCCATTTACAATGTAATTGGATTATTTTATATATCTCTGTGTATCTGTGTGTTGTGTGTGTGTTTGTATATATATATATATGCACACGTATACATACACATCTATATTTTTAAAATTGCTCATTAACTGTCTGCTCCAAGGACACTGAAAGAATAATTTCCCCATTCTACTTAATTGCCTCCCTTAGCATATAACAAATTTTTGCATATAATAGATGTGTGTTTAGACCTCTTTGTTTCATTAAAGAAAAATGTTTTGTTGTTTTTACCACCAGTGTTCCTTGCACTACGCTGTAACTATTCTCTGAACCGCTTTGTTGGTACTTGTCCTAATAAAACTTTATTCTACAGAACTCCTTAGAATGTCTATAGATCAATGAGTGTCAGTCAGATCTATATTAGAACTAACTTGATACACCTTAAGGAATACAAAAAGTTTATAGATTTGGTTGGATGTGTGTGAAAGTGATTCATATAACAACAGTCTGTTCTTGATGTTGTATCAAATAGCCCAAGATGAACAAAAATGAATTGCATACACATCCAAATTTTGCACTGAATCCAGGCAAATTTAACAGCTTTTGTTGAGCAAAAGTGTCATCTGCCATCACAACTCCCACAATTATAACACACAAACTGCAGTCAAACTTATTTCATGCTCCAATGTGTATGTTTATGCCTCAGGATTTGCTAACACTTCTCAAGTGGAAAACATTTGCTGTTGAAACAAATAGTTCCTTTATAAATCCCCAACTGGGCTGTGAAGACACTGACAATTCTGTTGATTTTAGAAATGATCATCATTCATGTCTCATCCAAGTAAAAATATGTTATTTTTCCATAGAGAGCTGTTATATAAATATTAAATTTAATGGGAAACTTATCCTTTCACATAACAATTATAATCATACATTAATTTATTAATTTTTCTTTTGTCATTGCATATTTAATTATTTGTCTGCTCCATATAAGGTACTGGGGACGTGTACTGGACGAAACGAGTGAGAAAAGAAGGTACAGTGTTGGGTAAGGCTCTCCCTCCAAATAAACAGATTGACTATTAAAAAGGAAAGCATATTTATATTTAGAATACATAATACATAATTATGTTTATACTTTTATGAATCCAGCATAGAATTACATCTAGTAAGTGACAGATGGATGATATGAAAAAGTCCACTAGGAATTCAGAAAAGAAGTAACACTGAAAAATGGGGTGTTTTGAGAGAAACATTAAGAATGTAAGTAGCTTTTAAATGAAAAACTAGACTTGTGCCTTGTAGTCTGAAAATTTCTAGAGAAAAGACATGTACAGTAAAATTTTCATGAGTTGACCACCCAAGGGATTGTAACAAACTGATCAACATATGGAGGTGGTCAACATTAGGAACCAGGCCTTATTGCACTGCTATGTACATGTGGCACATGTCCGCTTCATAACAATTAGGTCAACTTAAGGAGATGGGCAAGGTAGGGAGGTGATCAACTAAGGAGGTTCTACTGTACTGAGAAATGTTAAAAGAAAATTTAGTAAAACAGTTTGGCTAAAGTGAATTGTTTATGTAAGAGAAGAGAGAGAAGCAATGTTGGATATATCCATAAATGCTATACTGAAGACCATTTTTAATGTTGGAGTGCTGCTTCACAAAGAATTTTTGAAATGGAAGAAGCCAACAATGAGACTGAAGTGAGTAACTGAAACCGATGTGTTCAGGATGGAATAGATGAGACAGAAAAGTGAGGTTGGCATGGCAACAAGACACTATCACAGTGGTCTAATTATAATAAAGCATTTGTTTTTCTAAGGATGTTTTCTTCATGTTTATTTGAAAGAAGTGCTGGTTTTATGAAAGTTAATTAACTTTTGAAAATAGACAAACTACAGAAACAGCAGAATAGGCACTTGAGGTTATGACAACCTAAAGCAAGTACTGGTCTATTCCTTACGGACAATGTCTAAATATAATAAAGTACTCTAAATAGAGATGTTTCATGTTAAAATATTTCATGATCTCCTTGTTAATGTTAGTTGAGTACATATTTCAGCACTTCACAAACTAATTTTATTTAACACTATTTTGCTAAAACTTAATATCTGGATATTTATTTCAAATTTATTTGGTGATAATTGATTTCCAGGTGCCACTTTGTGTTTACCAAATCAGAATTCTTGTGGTTGAGCCTAGAAATTTATGTTCTTTTTTAATTAAAAAGATAGGCATTTCTAAGGTACAGGAGAGTGTATTAAAACTCAGGCATGAGAGAGAGGAGAGAAAATAGCTAAACAGAGACATCAGCTTCCAAATTATCTCAGAAAGAAAGAAAAGTTTTAGATGAAAAATAACTAAATAAATAAACGTGTGTGTGTGTAGATGAGGTGTAATTCTCAAGGATAACTGCAAAAATATACCAGACATTCCATGGGAAGAAGCTGCAGAGCAGAACAAAAAGGAGCAAGAATTAGTACAGATCAACCCTTAAGAGGCTTGGAACCCAGTGAAAAGGGTAGGTAAGGGCTTTGTTTCACCTTCCTTCACGTCTAGGACAGTCAGCGGGATTCTGAGCTGCTGGAGAGCAAAAGTAGATGCTGCCAGTGAATTGGGAGATTCTTGAGGACAAAGCACCAGTCTGTTACCTTGGGGTCATTTCTACTCACCACAGACCCAAGCCATAATGGCAGGTGTCATATTGCTTTTCCACTCACCATGTGCTTTGTCCTTCCCAGGACTGCAGGAACCACAGGGGTAAATAGGTCCTTGGGGTGGGGGAGGTCTGTGTGATCCCATGACCTGGACATTCAGGGAGGCTGACAGAGACAACCAGAATGCTAGCATTTCTCCAGGCGCTCACTTCTTTCCCTGCCCCTTCCCCACCTGCTGCTGCTGAGAGATGATTGAGCCAGGACTCTCATAAGTAGCTGCATTTCCCCTGTTGGGGCATCCACCATGGCTTCTGTAGAGATTGGGGGTTAAAATTTTTCTCTTAAAGACATACAGTGAACTAAGAGGTGCTCAGACTGTGAGCTCTCTGATTGATCACTGGTCCTCCTCAATGCTGCTTGTTTGGCATTTCCATCAGAGCAGGAAACACCCTGCAGCAGGATGTCAAACCCACCTGAGCACTCCGTAGACAACTTGGAACCAGCATACTTCACCCTACCATGATCACAGATTGACCTTTAGAGACCTAGAGAAAGACCCACAGGCAAGATCTCATATCCCCACAACCTACTACTTGTTTGTTTATATATGGCAACAAATTAATTAGTTTACAGATTAGGAGTCACTGACACTAAAATTTTAAAATTCATAAGCTACATTTTGAGGCTTTTTATGCTGTTATTATGTCTGGCATGTGTGTGTGTGTGTGTGTGTATTTTGGAAGAAACACAACTAAGGATTACAAAAGGAAAGTTCTAGATTATTTGGCTCAACTGTAGAATCAAATAATTAAGTTTTCCATCTGTGATCAGAGAGACTCCCTAACCAACAGAAAAGAGAAGAAAGCAGCAAATAAAGAAATCTAAGCAACAATAACCATAGAACATGTAAATTAACTCAGACAGGGACTATGACAGAAAGACATTTTTAACAGTTATTAGTGCCTGGTTCTTGGTCCTATAATGATCAAAAACGTTTTGGCTCCTAAAGATTTATCTCCACTTCTAGAACGAAGCCCAATCTCCTTGCAATAATTCTCCTTTTGCATTGATGCTTGCATGTGTTGAGTTTCGGTTACTTGCTACTGAATTCATTCTCTTTCACATTTTAATACATATGGTTGCTGAAAGGATTTATTGAAATATATGTAAAACATTTTGAAACTATAAAGTAATTTACAAATGTTACTCATTAGCTTATAATTATCATTTTAATATTTCAAATGTTAATTATACCAATAATGTGCCCTAAATATATTTTTTAAAAAATCAAAAGTTATAAATATTTATCTATGAAACCTCATCAAGGTAGACAAATAAAGAATAATTGAATATGTGAATACATTCCCTGTGATATTAGTAAAATCACCAAACAAGTATTACACAGATTTATAAGTAGAAACTTGAACATACTTATCTTCAAGAACAAATACAGGTCTATTTGTTCAAATTAACTCAGATTGTTAAAATCTTCCAATTAATCATTCATTTATAGAATGGAAATGAAAAGAGACAACTATTATTGACATAGCAGAATCTAATTATTACTATTCAGAATCATGGGATTTTTGTAAGAAATAATATGCCAAAATCCACTGGTTTTAGCTTAGATAGTTTTAGTCTAGATAATATTTAAGCCGCCATTTTAGCAAAAAAAAAATAGTAATAAATGTCTCTCATATTAAAGTCCCTAATTAACTCCATGGATAATAATACACATCTAAGCAATGTTCAAGATATTAGTAAAAGCAAATATCAATAACTTGAAAGGCTTTCCCTCTAAACTGATCAAGGAGGAGCCCGGAAACTGTGCATTAACATTGCACTGGACAGGTGGCACAGCAGGGACCGATTGACTTCAATTGTTGCAACCAATGGCATTTAGAGCTCTCATCCTAGAGGGGAGTGTCTACCCAGGAATCAAATTCACTGCAGTCACCTCTACACTTCCTTACTGTTCCTCTTACTTCCCAGGGAACAGTAAGAGCAGGTGCCCTCAGTGTCTGCCAATGTCATCTGAGAGGTGCCACAGCAGTGGCAGCCACAGGCAAAATTATGTTGGGACCGAGCACCATCCACCCAGTACCCTACCCACAGTCTTACTCAGCAATCAGTGCCCCACCTGGCAACATACCTATGGTCTCACTTACTGCCCAGCATCCTTCCCACAGTCCTGTGTCTTGCCACAGACCTGCTAGCCAGGAGCTGCCCCCTGCCACATGCTGCCACTGATACCTGGACATAGATGAACACTCACAACCTGTACGACATGGCCTTGCCCAACCACCAATGCCACTACCACAGGGAGACCTTGTCAAAGTAATCTCCCACACTTCCAGCATTGGTGGAGAAGGACCCCCCCCCACCTGAGGTTTTGAAAGCGGTCTGGTCCCCATGACTCTACATGAATATCCCCCAGCAATGGTTTGGATTGAGTCAGGAATAGAGGGATGGGATGATATAGGAGAAGAGCTGCATTGCAGACTCTCATTTCATCCACCCATTAATCTTCCAGAGTAAGACACAAGTGTACAATCTAGGAAATGCTCTTTCTGTTCACTAACTAGGAAGTGTTCCACCAAAGGAGATCAGGTGCATCACAATCTAAGCTGTCCTGAGGTGGGAGAATAGTTTCAGATTAAAAGGAACCAATATGAGAATTCTAACAACAAGAAAAATAAGTTAGTTTGACACCCCCAAGAATGAACTCCAGCCAAAAAAACTATAGAAATGACAGATATGAAATTCAGATTATGAATGGAAAATTGATGAATGTTATTGAATTAAGAGATGAAAAAGAAATAAAACAAGTATAATAAAATTTCAGCACATGAATGAAAAATTCTCTAAAGGGAAAATATAAGAATAAAAATTAACAGAACTTAAAAATTGAGTAATTTACAGAATATCAAAACACAATGGAAAGTTTAAACAGAAAGCTCAAAAAAGCAGAAGAAAGAATTTCAGAGACTGAAGACAAGGCTTTTGAATTAATCCAATAAAAAATGTGGAAAAAAAAGAATAATCACCCAGAAAAAAAACGAGACTGTGTAGGGTGAGTCAATATAAAAATCATACATATCCCTGAAAGAGAAGAAAACATAAAATACGTGGAAATCCTATTTGAGGGAATAATTAAGGAAAACATTCTCTGATATCACGAGAGATTCAGATATTCAGATGCAAGATCGCTACTGGGAGATTTATTCAATCTGACCAAAGCTAAAGTGAAAGAGAAAATCCTACAAACTGCAAGACAAAAGCAACAACTACCTTACAAAAGAAAAAGTATTAGACTAACAGTGAACATCTTAGCAGAGACTTTACAAGCCAGAGATTGGGATCCCATTTCTAATATTCTTAAACAAAACTGCCTGTCAAAATATTTGTGTTCTAAAAAACAATATTTGATAAATTAAAACTAAATAAAGTCTTTCCCAGACAAGCAAATATTAAGGGAATTTGTCAGTACTAGACCAACCCTACAGGAAATGCTCAAAACATCACTGAACATGGAACAATACAATAGATACCTATAAGCATAAAAATATGCAAAAACTAAAGTTCAAGGCTCTTATAAAACAACACCACGAAAAGTAAAATAAAACAATAAGGTATCAGTAAATATGATAAATCGAAGCGTTTTATCACACCAATGCTAACACTGAATATAAACAGTTTTAGTGTTCCCTTTAAAATATGTAGACTGGTGGAATGGATGACATAACAGATGCAAGTATATATTGTCTTCAAGAAAGCCATCTAACCCTCAAGAACTCTCATAAATCAAAAGCAAAGGATGCAAAAAGTATATTTCATGAAAATGAAAACTAAAAGAGAATGTGTATAGGTATTCTCCTAACATATATAATAGATTCGTAATCAACAATGGTAAGAAAGACAATAACAGTCATTACGTAAGGTAAAAATAGCAACTGAGCAAGAAGATATAACAATCCTAAATTGTTTGCACAGGAGCTCCTAAATTCATAAAATAAATTCTACTAAATCTAAGCAAAAAAATAAACAGCAGCAACACGATGACTTATTAATTCAATACTCCATTGACAGAATTGGACAGATCATTGAACCAGAAAATCAACAAAGAAACACTGCACTTAAAAGCAATTTTAGAACAAATGGATCTAACAAACATTTACGGAGAATTTTACCCCTACACCATAGAATATCAAGTCTTCTCAAAAGCACATGGGACATCTCTCAAGACTGATCATATGTTAGGCCACATAAAGTCTCAGTAATTTCAGAAAAATCAAAATCATACCATGCCACACCATAGTAAAATAAAACCAAAATCAATTCCAAGAGAAACTCTAAAATCTTCACAAAATTACAAAATTAAGCAATCTGATGATGAATGATCCTTGGGTCAATTATGAAACTAAGATAGAAATAAAAAGATTCTTTGAACAGAATGACAAAGGGACATAAGCTTTCAAAATCTATGGATTGTAGTAAAAGTAATGCTAAGGAGGATGTTTAAAAACTTAAAACCTCACTTTGAGAAGACAAAGATCATAAATTAAGAACCTATTGTAACATCTCTAGGAACTAGAAAAAGAATAAAACTGAAGAAGAGCAGAAAAAAGAAATAATGAAATTTTGAAAAGAAATAAGTGAAATAGAAAGGAAGAAATGGATCAATGAAACAAAAAATGGGATATTGGGAAAGATAAACAAAATTGCTAGACCAGTGGCCAAAAATAGAAGAAAAAGGATTCAAATAACCTCAATCAGAATGAATTTGTACTCATATAAGTTTTTTTAGTATTCAAGATGACATCTTGCATTTCTGTGGTATCAGGGAAATGAATTTGTGCTCATTTGTACTCTAAAAAAGCTTATTTGAGTACAAATTAGAAAACCTAGAAGATGGGCGGTACCTGTGGCTCAGTGAGTAGGGCACTGGCCCCATATACTGAGGGTGGTGGGTGCAAACCCGGCCCCGGCCAAACTGCAACAACAACAAAAAAGAAAACCTAGAAGAAATGGGAAAAAAATTCCTGGAGACAATCTCTCAAGCTTGAAAGCGAATAGAAATGCAAATCCTGAGCATACAAATAATGAGCAGTGATTTTGAAGCAGTAATTAAAAAAAAAAATCTCCCATCAACAACAACAAAAAGCTATAGATCAGATTTGACCACAGTCAAATTCTACTCGTAAATTATTCCATAACATAGAGAAGGAAATCCTCCCTTACTCTATAAGGTAGGATCACCTTGATACCAAAGCCGGGAAAAGATAAAACCAAAAAGGAGACTATAGGCCAATATTCCTTATGAACATAGATGCAAAAATCCTCAACAAAACATTATCTAAATGAATTCTATTGCATATTAGAAAGATAGTTCACTGTGATCAAATGGGTTTCATCCAAGGATGCAAGGATATATACACAAATATACATAATATACACAAATCAATAAATTTTATTCACCACATAGAAGTGAAAACAAAGATCATACAAACATTTCAATAGATGTAGAAAAAGCATTTGATAAAATCCATCATTGTTTCATGATAAAAATCCTCAATGAACCAAGCATAGAAATAATCGTCCTCAAAATTGTAAGAGTCATATAAGACAAACTCCCATCATACTGAATGAGGAAAAGTTAAAAGCATTTTCTCTAAGAACTGGAATAAGAAAAGGGTGCCCTCTATCACCCCTTCTATTCAACATAGTTCTGGGAGTCCTAGCCAGAGCAATTAAGCAACAGAAATAAATAAAAAGCATCCATATAAGAAAAGAGGAGGTCAAACTCTGCCTGTTTGCCAGACAAGCAAATCATTTCATTGCCAATGATATGATCTTGTATCTAGAAAACCCTAACAGTTCCACTAAAAGACTCCTAAAATTGATAAATAAATTCAGCAAAGTCTCAGGTTACAAAATCCATGTACACAATTTAGTAGCATTTCTAGATATTAATAACAGCCAAGCTGAGAATAAAATCAAGATCTCAATACCATGTATAATAGCTGAAAAGAAAATAAACCATATGAGTATAATTAACCACGGAAGTGAAAGATCTCTCTACAGAGAACTGCAAAACATTTATGAAATGGCATAAAAGTATTCACGATCTATGATCTATGTACAAATGACTTAATGAAAAAAAAAGAACTCATAGGTAACACAAAGTAATGGAAAAACATCCCATTCTTATGGATTAGTAGAATCAACATTATTAAAATGTCCAAATTGCCCTAGGAGAACTACTGATCAACACTGTTTCCATCAAAACACCAATGTCTTCTTTTAGAGACTGAGAAAGAATAATTCTATGTTTCCCGTGGAACCAGAAAAGATCTCACATTGCCGAAGCAGTCTTAACCGAAAAGAACAAGGAGGCATCACATTACCCAAATTCAAATTATACAAGACTATATAATCAAAACAGCATAGTTTTTGTATAAAAGTAGAGACATAGACAAATGGAATAGAACAGAGAACCCAGAAAAACTAATCCAATAGCTAGCACCAACTTATTTTCAACAAAGCAGACGAAACATACACTGAGGAAAGGATGCCCTATTCAGTAAATGGTGCTGGGAAAATTGGGTAGGTAAATATAGAAGAATTATACAGGATCTTTATTCTTGCCACATAAAAAATTATTACTAATTCAAGATGTTTTAAAACTTAAATTTAAGGCATGAAACCATAAAAATTCTAAAATAAAACTTAAGAAATATTTGGGGCAGGCAATTAATTTAAACTAAGACCACAAAGGCAAGTACAGCAACAACAAAAATAAACAAATAGACTTCACTGAATTAAAAAGTTTGAACAGCTTAGGAAATAATTAAAAAATAGACAACCTACAAAATGAGAGAAATACTACCAAACTATACAGCTGACAAAAGGCTAATATCCAGGATCATATCAGCAAGAAAAACTAACAACCTCATCAAAAAGTTTACAAAACACACGAACACATTTTTATATAGGAATATAGACAAATGGCTAACAAACATGAAAAAAATGTTCGACATCTCTTAAGATAAGGAAAATGCAAATTAAAACCACAGTGAGCTACCACCTTAACCCTGTTAATTGCCATTATTAAAAATTAATAATAAATGTTGGCATGGAAGCAATGAATAGGGAAAGTTTATATACTTTTGGTGGTAATGTAAATTAGTATAACTTCTTTAGAAAATAGTATAGTGATTTCTCAAAAAACTAAAAGTAGACCTACTATTCAATCTAGCAATCCCACTACTTTATAGCTAAATAATGTAAAACAAGTCATTTTATCAGAAAAACACTCTCATTTGAATTTTTATCACAGCACAATTCACAATTACTAAGATACATAATCAGCCTAAGTGCCTATCAATTGATCAATGAATAAAGAATATGTGATATACATACACCGTGGAGTACTACTCATCCAAAGAAAGGAGTGAAATAATGTCATTTGCAGTGACTTGGGTGAAATGGAGATCATTTTCCTCAGTGAAGTATCTCAGAAATGGTAAAACAAACATGACATGTTCTCACCAAGTGAGAGCTAAACAAAGGATACACACAGGCACAAAGAGGTAATACAGAAAAATGGCAAAACTAACAGGGGGAATCAATAGAAACACTGTCACATCCCACTCCTGCCACCACTTGTCAGGGCCCAGGACTGGCCAGGTCTCAGCAGCTTAACTAGGTTCCAGACGTGGACCGCTAAGCTCCCTTGCTCAGGAACAATTTCTCTTAGGTGCCTAAGGGCTATCTACTTTACATGATGAGAGAGAGAGAGACTTAGAGTGAGTAAAGCAGTCTTAGAATAGATAGATCTTCGTCTTTAGTAGAGGTTGGTAATCTTCAGAAGAGAGCCGCGGCACTGGCGTTCTGCAGGCAGGAGAAGTGACGGAGTGAGAGTAAGCAGGTCCATGAGAGAATGCACGCGCTCCCGACTGAATGCCTTCTCCTCCAGCCTAATATAAGGCTGACCTCGAGCCTCTCAACACCACAGGTATAGAGATTTCCAATTCACCAATGCTCTCATGCTTGTTAGGGGAGCTAAATCCTTCTCCATGCCCTTTCACCAAGGTGTGCCATTATTGAGCTATACAAGTATTTCTTATAACTATCACTCCTCCTAGCCTGCTACAACTTACCTATTGGTTACAATGAACACCATTCTGGTTTTAGACACACTAAAATCTCTAGTTTCAGCATTATACAATTCATCCATATAACAAAAACACTTATACCCCCTTAATTTTGAAAAAGATAGATAAGTAGCCTGATATTTTCTAAATTCTACAAGTAATTGAGGTTCTAAAAATCCCAATTACACTTTCAATGTTTTACAAACACTTGAAAACTCTTTGAACTATAAGATTCAATAGCTATGCAATTTATTGCATCAAACTAACAGATTCAATCAACAAATTAATTTAAAACTTAGCAATAATCAAAATTTAATTTTGTACTATATGGGCAGGTAGATTAGAATTATTTAGCTGAAGTTGTTGTAAGACTTTTTAGAGGACTATGGTAGAGTTAAGACAAAATTTAATTTTGTACTATACAGGCAGGTAGATTAGAATTATTTAGCTGAAGTTGTTGTAAGACTTTTTAGAGGACTAAGGTAGAGTTAAGACACAATTTAATTTTGTACTATATGGGCAGGTACATTAGAATTATTTAGCTGAAGTCATTGTAAGACTTTTTAGAGGACTATGGTAGAGTTAAGACATTTAGCCCAATCATAAATCAATATAATATAAAAGATTCAGTGAATATTGTCTTTTGCTGATATATTTTATGACAACCTACATGTTTAGAATTTGCGGCCTGTAAATACTTAATCAGACATGATTTATAAAGAAAAGAAATGAATAAAAATACATTCTAGTTTTTTTTCAGACATCTGAGTCAGATTTAACAGTATTAGTCTTAAAAGGGACCATATAAACCCGTACGTAGAAAACTGAAACCTCCAAAAAGACAGCATGGACAAGGAAATCACAAAGTAGAAACACATAAATATTTAAATTAAAATGAAAGTGATGTAGATGTTTTTGACTATAATTAGCAAACTGTTTTCTTTGATTTTAACGTAGGAAATTTTGAGTGAAACATGCACTAATATAGAAAAGTGTAATAGCATCATATAATAAAAAAGAGAAGTGTGAAATGTTTAGTTAACCTAGTAATTCAACTTCTAGCAATCTATATCAAGGAAAAAAAGACATTTTTGTAATCATTCGTGAAGAAAACTATTCATTTGCATAATTACATATGTATATAAGAAAATCAATTGGAAATAATTGCTTGCCAATTTAATATGATTACCATATTATGACATGCTATACTATCATAATATTCATATTGATGGCTTCTTCTGAACAGAAATGTTTCTTATGAATAATACAGTACAAAGCAATAATACAAGATAGAAAGTGTATGTGCACTGTAATATCTATTCCACATACACGTGGACTCACACATACATTTCCAGAAAGAAATACACAAAAGTGCTAAAAAATTTAAGATCACTTTTCACCATCTTTCTGGCACCCTTTCTCAACCCTTAATGATAAAATTTTAATGACCTAAAGGAACCTCATTCCCTGTGATTCTTATAAACATGATCCAACTTTTATTTGCCATTAATAAAAAAGTATGTCTTCTTCAATAAGTGTATGAGTGTGTTGGCAAATTCTTTGTAAATTTTTTAAATGAATATTTTGTAAGTAAAGGTATAGTTAGCTACAATTTCATATGCATTATATATGAGCTGAAGGTCACAATATACCTTTGGTTCATGACACGTAAGATGACCATGCCTTGCCAGGAAGTCCAAAGTAAGGAAATTGAACATTAGAAATGGATAAAAACAACCAGGTAGAGTTCTAAAGACTTTCTGAAACCCTGATTAAGCAGCATCTAAAATTATCAATAGTCTGTCAATGATTCTTTTTCTTTTTTCGATTCAACTGCTTGGTGATAGGTTTTTGTCACATTAAACCAAAAAAATTCTGAGTGATTTGGTTGTGTTGATGCAGTAAGATACTTGTAATATGTAAGTTTATATTTAGTATTCTACTTTTCCTACAATACATTCATGTTTTTGTAATCAGATTAATATTATATATGATGTTAAGTTGAAGTTTGCAAATATTCTAAGAGTTTATTAAATCTATAACTTAAGTGATCCATGTTGATAGTTAACTAAGTAATACAGGTCCAGAAAATATCTAGTTAGGGACTAAATGAAATAAGATCAGTTTAAACATGCTTGTAAAGTAGCCAGAGTGGTACCATTCTTTTGTTCCATCACTCTTTAAAAACCACTGATTTCTCAAATTCAGGCAATGCCCCTTCCCTGTTTCCTTTGAAATTCAATGACCCTTCACAGCTCCTGCCTTACCTTCTCTTCAGTGGTAGGATTTATCTAGTCTAGCTTCTCATACTCTTTCACTGGAAACCTTGGCATGACCTCCACAGTCTCATATTGAAATTTTTAAATGTATTCATTTTAACACTGGGACCAAGGATCCTACAGTTTAATATAGTTTTGTACAATTTATATATCTACAGTATAATTGGCCTTGCCCAACACAATAAGAAAAAGAAAAGCAAGTAATGGTTAAGACTTCTGATATGTACAGATGATTAAAGTCATCTGTGTCTAAAAGTCAATAGAATCAATGGATAAACTATGAAATAAGAGATTTAAACAATTTCGTCAGATGAAAGATGCTGGATAGACCTAACTACTTTATTGAACCACTTTTGCCTGTCAACAATAAATGTAGAATATACATTTAAAGATAAGATATTGAAATTAGCCACAAATTTATAAAATAAACCAAACAAGATTCCAAAATTGGATTGGCTATGGATAAACTGTTAATGCTCAGATGTAAGTCGTAGAGAATGAGCTGAATAGAGAGAAGTTTAGGATATAATATTTAATAACATAATTCTCCTCAAATAAACATATAAACTCAATTAAAACAAAACCAATATTTCAGTTTGATTTTTGATAAATCAAATAGATCATATATTTATGTGAAGAAAAGTCTTATGAATAGCTAAGCAAACCTTACAAAGAAGAGTATAGAGGAGCTATTTCTTTTTTCAATGTTAATGCATGCTGCAATAAAACTATAGTTAGTGAGAAAATAAATTAGGCTTTCCATAAAAAGATGAAAAAATTAAATCAGGATAATCGAGGGATCAGAGACAGAACCCAGTATACACAAGATTTAATATATGCTTACTGCATCAAGTATCAGTGGAAATAATAGATGGCACATAAATAGAACTGGGAAAACTGCTTCACTTAAAAAAAATGAATTTCTTCTTGAACATCACAAAATGTAAAAATCTAACTAAGTTAAAGGAATAAACAAGAAGGTTATACCTAACGGTCAACTGGAAAAAAAATAAGAATATTTTTCTCCAGATGGAGAAAAAAGGGATTTTTGAAGAAAATTTTCAAAGCATGATTCCAACTAATATTGATCAACTTGATGATATAAGACACAATGTTTTCTTTTCAGTGGAAGGCACTCAGCAAAGTTAATAGATAAATTACCAGATGAGAAAGTACATTTGCAAATTTAATGAATAATTAATTTTCAAAAAAAATTCAAAAACCTGAAGATAAAGTGATCCTTAAAATGATTAATAAACAGTAAATTGCAAATTAAATTAATGGGTTTGTTCAGAAAAATAGACAACTTCATAATTTCAGATATTAGTGGATATTCACTCATATAGGAACCTTCATCTGGCACTGTTTGAAGGAACATGGCCTGGTCGAGCTGTTCTGCACAGCAATTTGATAGAGATGACACAGAGTCAAGTTTATTAAGTGCACTTTTATGGGCCAGAAGTGCAGCTCCAAAGGATATAGCCCAAATAAATTCTCATGTTTTTGTCATAGAAGACATATGTGAAGATGATCCTTATTACAATATTTTGGGGGGTGGGAAATTGGAGGCAACTTGAATTTCCATCGCTAAGGAAAGGAGTAGGGAAAATGAGATGCCTATACACACCGAAATATTATTATGAAATCAGAACTACAAATTATATACATGCGCATATAACAACATACAACAAAACTTAGATTAATAATATTTGGATTTGTTTAACATTTCAGATTAATATGAGGGTACACATGATTAGGTTACGTTGTTTTTCTTACATACAGTGCAAGTTGTAGCTGAGCCCTTCCCCGGGTGGGTGTGCGTATACCCTTCCATAATTCTCATTAGGTGAGATCCTATCAACTGTCCTCCTTTCTCCCCACTCCCTTCTCCCCCCACCTGAATTTAATTGTGATTTTTATCTCCTGTGGGCATGTATTGGATTTTTATAATTCAAAACTTAATATGAAAAGAAATAGAATGGCACATAGGTAGATACGTGTATACCCCTATATATACACACAGGACTATATCTCACTTCATGTATACATACATAAATTATATGTATTCATAATAGCAATATGCATGTTGCAATATCATGTATGAACAATACAACATACTAAAGAATATATAATAACTGTTTATAGCTAAGGTGGTAGGAGAGCAGGAAGGTACTGAAAAATGGGGATAAAACTGAATGAATGAATGAAAACCAAACTAGGAAGGAACCTTGCATGAGTCAATGGTAATAACTGGAAGTGAGGAGTACAATTAACATGAACTTCTGCTCTGATTTTGCTGGCCGCTTCTCTGCTCACTTCGAGACCGCAGTTCCCGCGCAGCAGGAACAGAGGCGGCCCCTGGACACCCACAGGCTGGCCGAGCCAGAGGAAGTGGAGGTGCTGGAGCCTGAGGAAAACTCAGCAGATTCTGCTGTGGGTCATCAATGAGACACGCGAGGACATTGCATCTCTCCCCTGCGAGCACGGGCGGGACAGGAGCAAGTTGTGGGAGATGGAAAACGTGCTCAGCTAAATAAAAACCCAGGTGGAGGCCACGGGGGAGAGCGCACTGGGTCATCTTCAGAACCTAAAGGATGGAGGCGAGGGCATGGGGACCGAGAGGTGTGAAGAGGCCGAGGAGAGGAGTAGGCGAGAGAGACCGCGAAGGTGGCAGAAACGTTGGTTCGGCTGGTCCGGCGATAAAGAGCGAGTGATCGTGAAGCGGCCTTGGCGGTGGGGGGACCGAGCGAGTTGGCCGGGAGTCTCGGCAGCTGCAGTAGACAGGGTCACGGGGGAAATTAATAAAGATCCACGTGGGATCGAAGGTGGAGGAAGCAAGTGTAAGAACACGCTTAGTTTTTAATTTTGAAGTGGATACCGTGTAAATGTTTCTTTATGTTGTTAATTTGGAGAATCAAGGTTGGTTTGTTTTTTGGTTGATTTTTATTTTTATTTTTGCTTTTTATTAAATCATAGCTGTGTACATTAATGTGATCATGGGGTACGATGTGCTGGTTTTATATACAATTTGAAATATGTTCATCAAACTGGTTAACATTGCCTGCATGGCATTTTCTTAGTTATTGTGTTAAGACATTTATATTCTGCATTTGGTAAGTTTCACCTGTACCCTTCTAAGATGCATGGTAGGTGTGATCCCACCAATTACCCTCCCTCTACTCATCCTCCCCCCGCCCCTCCACTCCTTTGCCCCTTTCCCCATATTCTTAGGCTATAATTGGGTTATAGCCTTCCTATGAAAGCTATAAATTAGCTTCATGGTAGGGCTGAGTACATTGGATACTTTTTCTTCTTCCATTCTTGTGATACTTTGCTAAGAAGAATATGTTTCAACTCCACCCATGTAAACATGAAAGAGGTAAAGTCTCCAACTTTCTTTAAGGCTGCATACTATTCCACAGTGTACATAAACCACAATTTATTAATCCATTCCTGGGTCTATGGGCACTTGATATTCGTTGATAACGTGTTTGGTTGTAAACTAAGGGGCGACCAGTAGAATAATTACAGGGCAGTAAACTTAAAGATGGCTGAGGGAACAAAACCAGGCAAGCTCAGCAGTCCCACAGGGTGCAGGTGGGGAAGATGAGTGGGTGGCCAAGAGAAAGGACACTGGACAGTGCCATATTATGGTGGAAAAATGAAAGGATTCCAGTGGCATCCAGAAGAGGTAGGGTCCTGCTTGGTTGAGTTGGTGAGGGTTCTGAGCTGTTCACTCAGGATTGACCACTTGATGATGGGTTTCTCCTAATTGTGCTTTAGGTATACAGTCAATGGATTCTGGTAAACTGATGGAGTTCGGCTTACACCCTGGAGAAGCTGTAACCAGAGAGCCTTTTGTTTTCTCTTTTCTCCCTCTGTCTACGCTCTGTCCTTCCCTTACACTACATTTCTACTATGGTCTGTAGTTGGTGACCTCAAAATGAGTTTTTGACTGTTAAATGTTTTGTTTGGAAAGTGTTGTCACATGCAGGAATTAGGGCCCAGATTGTAAGCTCTTGCAGCAGGTCATGTTTGCTCCTTGACTTTGTCTGTTATTTCTAAATTTTTAGGTGCTTTGATCTTTCTTGTGTGACCTGACAGCTCCCTGGAACTTTGGGTCTGCATGTGACACATGAGACTCAGCGTTGGAGTTCTCCAGCTCTGGCCGTGCTGAAGGAGCTCTGTTGTTTCTAGATGACAAGCCCATGCAGCAGGTGCTGAAGAAAGGACCAGATTTCAACTGGCAATGAGGATGGGGCTGATCTGGCTGGGCCTGATGAACGTGGAGAAGGGGTAGAGAATAGTACTGTCTGTATTTGGGGACGTTAATTTCTGTGTGAGTCTAAAGGAGGAAAGATGCATTTTGTTCAAAATCTGAATTCTATGTGGTATACTATCTGATGTAATTGGTGAGTTTATTTGGATAACCTAACTCATCTTTATCTGACTTGGAACATAGAATGGGGGATGCAATCTTGATATTCTGCACAAGTTGATATAATACCCTGATGCATTTTAGGGATCCTGGACATAAAATGGAAGAAATGTTTGCAAAAGACCTTAAAGGGATAGCAGAGGAAAGCATGGAATTATCTTCATTGGACCCTAAACTGGACTGAGAAGAGACATCTTTAAGGTTTATATGTTGCCTATAGCTATGAGTTCATTTGAGTAGCAGACCTGACAAGTATTTGAGGTCAAAACCCTACCATGTTAAAAAAAAAATTACTATGCAAATAAAAGTATTCATTTGCTTGGAAAATAAAAACAAACTTCTGCTCCATATTCCTCAAATAAAATAATATTCTGAGTCCTCAAATAAAATAATATTCTGAGTCAAATTATTAATATAAAATATTATAATTATATTTATATAAATATAAATAATTTATAATATATTAATATAAAATAATATTCTGAGTCATCAAATTATTAATACTAGCATCTTAGAGATCCATATCAAGTAGTAAGGTACAACTATTATGTCTCAACAAAAATTAAAAATAAAACAAATAATGCCAGTGCAAAAATATCCTAGAATATAAATAAGAAAGGTGCTTAACACCACCGAGTTAGTGTCAGCATCATGTGTATGACAAGAAGATGACAGGGCAAAGGCATAGGCTAGAAAAGGCTCAGAGTGTAAAACAAAACCCATAAAACCTGTGCGGAAAGGAAGAGAGAGAAAAGGTGGCACAGTAGACAATAGGATCTCTCAATTTTTGTTACAAAAACCACAAATTGCTGAGTTTGACTGTATTTCTTTCTTTCCTACCTTCCTTTTTCTTTCTCTCTCTCTCTCTCTCTTTTTCTTTCTTTCTTTCCTTCTTTCTTTCATACAGACAGAGTCTCACTTTATAGCCCTGGGTAGAGTGCTGTGGTGTCACACTGCACACAGCAACCTCCAAATCCTGGGCTTAGGAGATTCTTCTGTCTCAGCCTCCTGAGTAGCTGGGACCACTGGCGCCTGCCACAACATCCAGCTATTTTTTTGTTGTTGCAGTTTGGCCAGGGCCAAGTTTGAACCTGCACCCTTGGTATATGGGGCCGGCGCCCTATCCACTGAGCCACAGGCATCACCCTTGACTGGATTTCTTATGGAAAATACTGAATAGGCAAAATGACACATCTTGGTTTGAGACCACCAGGGACAAAGAGATTGATGCTATTACTACAGCTACTGTAAATATGGTCAATATGCTTGGTCTAATATACTCAAAGTTGGTTTCATGCACAGAAAAGAGTAGTTAGACAAGTATTTTAATAAACTGTTAAATTTTTAGTGAAAATTTTAATATAATGATTTTGAAAATCTTTTAAGTTTAACATAGAAATTGAATTGCAGTACTTCTACATCTAGGGAATTTTAATACTTTTAAGGAGACTTGATTAATACTTTATCCCATTCTGAAACTTAATTGACTAAACTCAATTAACATTTTAAATGAATTGATAAATTCAGTGTATTGAATTTCTTTTTAATTATTTAAATTGTTAGACTACCAAACTAAAACTTGGCAAGCAATAAAGTAAATCTTATAAATCGATTACATTCAAAACAAGCTGATTAGGTTTTCTTAAGTGTTTCAATGTGGTTTATAAATTTAGAAAGATTTTAATATAAAATCACAAATCTAAATCACCGATTGAGTCACAGATTTTAAGTTAAAATTAGAGATGTATTTTTTCCTACACCTTAGTCTACTAAACTTTACTTTACCATTAAACGTATCCAAAATATCAAATATACTCAAATTATTCCATAATAAAGCAAATAATACTGTAAGTTGGATTCATCTCCTCATTCTAACAAGGATTTCTTATTTCCCCTAATTAACATATGTTAATCACTGAAGGAAAATAAAGTCTTGTCCTCCCATATTAAGCAAGTTGGCGGCTCCATTCCACCATACAATGTCAAGCAGATAGAATTCCAGTTATAGCATTGGTCTAGCTTATTTGCCTCAACATAGAGAGATATATCAGATTCTATTATAAATATAATGAAAAAATCTTATGCTTTTAAAAGTGGATAAATATGGAACTCTTGGGTTCAAAATAGATTAATTTTTAAGTTTCATTAAATTATCCCTAATATCATTCACTACTCAGGTGTGCTTTGTGTTTATTGGACTATGTGTGGTAGAAGTGTCCTTTCCTTAAAAAATTATGGTTACAGGGCAGCACCTGTGGCTCAGTGAGTAGGGCGCCGGCACCATATATTGAGGGTGGCAGGTTCGAACCCAGCCCCGGCCAAACTGCAACAACAACAAAAAAAAACAGCTGGGTATTGTGGCGGGAGCCTGTAGTCCCAGCTACTCGGGAGGCGGAGGCAAGAGAATCGCCTAAGCCCAGGAGTTGGAGGTTGCTGTGAGCAGTGTGATGCCATGGCCCTCTGCTGAGGGTGATAAACTAAGACTCTGTCTCTAAAAAAAAAATTATATATGGTTACAGAATACAGATACTTAAAAATATATTTAACATAGCAAAAATAAATTAATATTTTTCACTTAGCAAAAATAAATTAATAATCTATCAGTTACCTCTTTAAACACATACCTCTTCAGGAAATCTAAAAACCTGGATAATAGCCCCTAAAGTCCATTCCTTAAACTGAGGGCTGCCTCTATCTACTAAGAATAGAAGTTAAATAGTCTAAAGCTAACAACAAACCCTTTTGGGGTGGGGAGGGGAAGCTAGAAAAACGTATTTGCAATTAATGCCTACTTTGATGTTTTCTTTTTAATTAACATTGTGATTTTGTTTTTACTTTAACTCAGAAATTTTGTTCAGTTTGGTTATTAAGGTTTTGACAGGATTTTCAAACAAAAATAAACAATTCATTTAGAACATAGTTGCCTCAGGTTCTATTTGGAAGGACACATATATTTAGTCTAAATATTTATTAGCTTCTGAAAACAATATGCCTCTCATTTAAGCAAAGGAATTGCATATACTTGTAAAACTTCTTCCCGATAGCTATAGACTTGCCACTCTATAACTGGATGATTTTAGAGTTCAGTCTCAATTGCCTAAAATACGATTAACACATACAATTAACTATTATTGAAAATGCTCTCTGATTCTTGGTTGGAAATTTGGGGGAGAAATTATATATAAGGAAATTCTAGGGTTTAGTGCGGATCTTGACTCCACTGGGTAGATGGCATGACAGGAGAAAAATTCAAAGAGCAAAAGGGACTGGTAGTCAGGGAGAGAGACAAAAGCCAATGGGTTTGCTACAGAAGTAGAATCAGCATCAGATATGAGGCCATATATATGAAAATAAGGGAAGGATTGGAAGCTTAGACAATCAGAAATGGTTTGGGAAATTGAACTGCAAAGCAGCACTACACCAAATATTCACAAAAATAAGTAATGAGAAGAAAAAGGACATTTTATTTTCATTCATATTAGTTTTGGTTTGAGGGTTCTGGTTAGTTTCTTTGACTTAGTGGGGCCACAATCAAAATAACTTCTAACAGTAAACAAGTTATCAATGCACTAACACTTGCAATTAGGTAATTGCTGTTTTTCTCAATGTGCCAATGAACACATAGGTCACTTTAGAGTTTCTTTATCTGATACAAAAATAAATACTGACAGTTTGGTATACAAAAGCATTAATACTATTGTTACTGAAATAAAATTAAAACCAGAACCCCCTCCCAAGCCCCAAATCATCTCCACAAAGGTAGTAAAGAAAGAAAGAATTTTGATTATTGTATCACCATGAAGACAGAACGTTACTAGCATCACAGGCAATCTGCTAAGATATTACAAAGACAGAGAGAAATCTTTCCCTTTTATATAGACAAATAGATGAAATTCATTACACATGTGCTTTTTTCAAATAACTAGTCTTCAAGCAAGAGAACTTAAGAGCCCCATTTGACACACATAGTTTACTCTGACTTTATGTGATAATTAGAGTGACCATCTGTGTTAGCTAACTGGCTTTATGCAGAGTAAAAATTAACTTCTCAAATCTTTATCACGGGAAGCAATTTTGCCAAATGAAGCTAGTGCCCACCAGAGTTAGGCTCTTTCTCTTCCACAAACTGGAGATGGGATGTTATTTTCTTCATGATTATATTTCAGAAAGGTATCTACCATCTCCTGGGTCCTTGGGGAAGACATTCTTGATCATATAGCTGACAGAAGATCTGTCTACATACTTTTTAAAAGGATTTATGTACATTTCAAAGAGAGGAGATAGTACTTAAATTTACAAGTTTTATAAAGCAAATGCTCTACGAAATGGGCAAAGAAACAAATCTCTTCCCTTATTTTCCACAGGGAGAATTAACATTCTCATTTTTAGTCTGTGTCCTCACACTACATTCTATACAGAATACAGTACAATAAATATAAAATTTATGCCCTTAAGACATGTATAGGATGTAAGATATTTGAATAGGTATGAGAATTACCAAGTTCATCATCTATACCAATTTTATAAGATCAAAGACTCCTTAGTGAATGTTGAAATAACTTCTTTACCATCAACTCAGTTAAAAAACTCATTTTTCTTTAGTAATATATCTTTGTATGTAGTACTTAAACAATATTGTTGGTATTCAACCAGATTTGTTTGCCTGCTCCCAAGGGAAAGCCAAAAATGTTTAGACAGGAGAGTTTACAGCAGAGAAAAATTTAATTCTGCATGGCACTACGAGGGGAGACAGGAGAAATTTGTCAAATCTACTTCCCTAAGAATTTGAGAAGCAGGGTTTTAAAAGATAGGTTAGTGAGCAAAGAATTAGACAATTATGTTTGCTAATTAGCTGAATTCAGCATGGAACCATCAGTTACTTGGTACAGGCCTCTGGCCTGGGTGGGTCAGCTAATCCATAGGACCAGGAAAATATCTCAAAAACTATGTTAGGTTACAAAAGGGTGATGTTATCTACAGAGAAAGCTAAGAATCTTGTGACCACCAGCTATGTGACTCCAGACTGGCAATTATAGAGAAGGAAACAGGGGACAGGGGCTAATTATTATCATTATTTTCAGCTGGACCTTTGCCTTATTTTAAGCTAGGCCCTTACCACAGTTCTCTCACCTTGTACACTTTAATTAATTTGTAAGAGTGGTTTAAATATGTATTTATTTCAAACCAATAAGATAATTTTGTTTTCAAACATACTAAAAACAAAATAATTTGGATAAAATAGCATTTAAAATGCATAATAAACAGACTACTATTTCAAATCATATTCATTCACCTGTTCAATGAATTAATCATTTACTTAATACTTATCTTTAGCATTATTATCTTAGCAATAATATATACTGGTCACTATGTCACATGCTAAAAATTATAACCTGAAGAATATGTAAAAACAATGTTAAAATTTTGTATTAGAACCAAAGTAGATTCAATTTCTAATTTTTTTCTATAGTTGTGCAAATTTTAGCAAGGTGCTTTAGTTTTCTGACTCAAATTCTCTACCTACAAAACAGTAACACAATATACACATTTCATTGAGATTGACGAGTTGAAAAATATACTTGAAAAACTAAACATAGCATTTATTCTTTAAAAAATATTAAAAATGGTAATTATTACTTTTAATTAATATGAAAAAGATGTGTGTGTGTGTGTGTGTGTGTGTGTATGAGACTATTGGTGAAAAAATATTTACTTGTTTTGAGTTTTATGTGGGAAGGGGATCAGAGGAAAGGCATTGGTAATAAATGTAAGAATTGAAGATTATACTTGAAAAACTAAACATATCATTTATTCTTTAAAAATACTCAAAATGGTAATTATTACTTTTAATTAACATGAAAAAGATGTGTGTATGTGTGTGTGTATGAAACTATTGGTGGAAAAATATTTACTTGTTTTGAGTTTTATGTGGGAAGGGGATCAGAGGAAAGGCATTTGTAATAAATGTAAGAATTGAAGATTATACTTGAAAAACTAAATATAGCATTTATTCTTTAAAAATGCTCAAAATGGTGTGCGGCACCTGTGACTCAAAGGTTTGGGGTGCCGGCCCTGTATGCAGGAGGTGGTGGGTTCAGAACCAGCCCCGGCCAAAAAAAAAATATGCTCAAAATGGTAATTATTATTTTTAATTAATATGAAAAAGATATGTGTGTGTGTGTGTGTGTATGAGACCATTGGTGGAAAAAAAACTTACTTGTTTTGAGTTTTATGTGGGAAGGGGATCAGAGGAAAGGCATTGGTAATAAAACCTATTTGACCCAGATTTAAAGAGTGATTCTGGGTAAGGATGTCAGCCTTAGAAGGACTGGATGTTGGTGGCAGGAAAGCAGCTATTCAATCTAGGTCTCCTATTATTAGTCATGATTGTCATATTTAAAAATATTGTAATATTCTCTATATAATTGAGCGAATGGTGCTTTTTAAACTATTGATGATAAAGGGCCAGTTATTTTTGCTTGCATAAAGATTATACAAGTTCTAAAAGAAGGATCATGTTATGTAATTAATTCATTAAGTTACAATCAAAAGTATCAGCTTTATTTCTTCTATAGTTTGGTCTCCTATATCATTAGCCAATTCCTGAATGGGTCAAAGTATAGTATCATTAGAAAGTAGTGCTTGAGTCAACTGCTTTGCCCCAGACACATTTCTAGAAAAACCTCTTTGCTACAACTGTTCATTAGTTTCTCAGTAACTGTACACGGTGTTTTTATTCTTAGGACACTGAAGTGCTACATTACACAAATTCTGAAAAGCAGTAATGTTTCATGCAAAATATTGAACATCTGCTACTGTTAGATTTTTATTTCAATACTCTTTCTTTCACAGAATTCTGAGGCTTTTAAATGTGTTTATGTTGTATATATAAATGCCACCTAAATTTGAGGGTTTAATTGGTTCAATAGCCAGTTCATTTCCTCAAATAACACATTTTTACAAAATAGTTTCATCACCAATTACAGCTACAAAATAAAATTAATACATGAGGGATATTACTTCCTTGTAAAACTAGTTTGACCTCTTTCTTCTTCATTTCTTTTAAGTAACTTCCATTATCACCATTTAATATACTACTGAAAGAGAAATGTATGTCACACAGCAAAAAAGAAAAAAATCCAGTGTATCGCGTTTTACCATGTGTAAATTAGGGTTAAAATTTCTTCTTCCTTCTTGAAATTATTGTCATTTTATATAAAACTACAAAAGATATCCTGCTTGACAAAAAAAATTCTTGTAAATCTCCTTTAGCATCTCTAAGTGAGAGCTAAACAAGTAATTGCCTAGTTAATCCAATAATTTTCCCTTGTTTTTATTGGCTTGTACTTGATGAAGTAACCTCCCAGCATCACATGGTCCTACTGTGCATGACTAAAATGCAGCCAGTTTGCGGCCTATGTGACTTACCAGGCAAGTGGAAAAACATTTGGTCTGGGCTAGATCCTGTTCAGTGAGACAAATCCACAGATCACACATGGGATCAGGCACAAACGTCAACTTGACCAATAGTGTTAACATGCACACTCTTATTCTGTTCTTTTTATAGACTGTGACAACCAACTCACAGAAAAGCACTGGTCCTATCACATTCTGCATAGCACTAGTACAGCCCCAAGCACTCAGCTAGTAATTTACAGATCTGGGATTCATGTCCAAGTCAGTCATACTTCAAAGCCCATGAACTTGCCTCTGCAAGCCCATGAACTTGCTTCATGATACCTGTCCAAGTTGAGGACATACCTAACTCTCCACCAAAAAGAAAAAAAAAACTTGCACTCAATTCTTCCATTTCCTTCTCTTCCCAGAAAATTGGCCATCCCAGTGACACCACATTTAAGCTGCTCTCTGTAATAACTCTACTCCTTGTACTTCTCATAAAGGGCAATTAGCAGTTCCTAAAAGAATCCTCAACTTGGCAAATGTAGGCTTAAGCAAGAGAGTACATTGAAAGAGATGGTGTCTAGGGCAGGCTACTTTTTTTTTTTTTTTTATTAAACAATAAAATTGTTCAAACTATTTCAAAGTTAGAGGGGCTATTTCAAGTTTTTATTTACTTTTGAAAGATACTTTTATCCCAATTCATTTCATTGTCTAGCTACCAGAGAAGTGAGGTGCTTGAGCCTTAAATTGGATATTAGTTTCTTGCTATCCCTGAAAACAGAACAAGTACTGCAAATATGAAACAAATAGACAGAAATATGAAAACTACAACAGTTGCCTACCAAATAAGTACAGTGTCACAATTATGACTACATAATTTCGAGAATCGCTACTATCAGGAGCTAAATTTAAGTACAGAATTATTTTCTAAGGTAAATCATACTGACAAAAAAGTAAAAAGCAATGCAATGCTAAAGCCCTAATTCTAACAACTTAGAAAGGTATGAGACAGGATGAACCATTAATCTGGAGGACATTGTGCTAATTACAGCAACCAATCATAAGAATACAAACATTGTTGGGTTTTAATTTCAGCCAAACTGATAGAAACCCAAAGTAGAATGAAGGTTGCTAGGACAGGTCCTGTGGGAAAGAAAAGATGTCTCATAATGATACAGAAAGCTTCAGTTCCGCATGATGAAAAATTTTCTGGAGATTGGTTGCAAAACAATGTGAATATACTTTAATGCTACAAAACTATACTCTTAAGAATGTCAAATTGTATGATATATATATATATACATATATATATATATATATAACAATAATTTAAACAAAAATTATTTTTTCCCCATCTTCCCTTTCATATGAATTTCTTTT
>CAUYRH010120354.1:0-30994 GCA_963574655.1 Perodicticus potto
AGGGTGAATTAGAGGGAGGAGTTTTGATCATGACTAGATCTCCAGGAGGGAAAAGTTCCTGTTTTAGTTAGTATGTCCCTCCCCAAACGGGGAGCAGGACTTTCAGGGATGATTAGGGAGGCATGAGAGAACAGCAAGTCAATGATGACACATTATAAAGAGCAAGGAACTTCAAAGGAGAATCTTTGGAAGTGAAAGCAATTAATATTCAATTAAAAAGAGTATTATCATTGCCTGTTTCAATGGCATACAACTGTAACACAAAAAAAGTATACTTCCCAGGAAATGTTAAAACATAGTTAATTTCCAAAATAACATATCATTAGGTAAGTCCAAATAAATGATGAAACAGTATACAATGTGTGACTAACAGCTCTCAAGCTTAATTAATGGTTAAGACCATGAGTTAGAGTAAACCTACCTATATGCATGTCTCTTAATCTCTCCATGCCTGTTTTCGCCTCTGCAAAAAAGGTTTAACAGTTCCTATCTCTTAGGGCTATCATCAGGATTTGAAGACACATGTGGTACATAATAAGGCATATAGGTGTTAAGGTAACTAATTTTAAAATAATTCAACAGGAGTTTATTTTACACCTTGAAATGTCAAAACACTATAGTGATTTTCAACTGACCAGCGTAGCTGTGTACAGACTTCACCATTCACCCATTTGCTCAGGCACAAACCTGTGAGCTTTCTCCTTTTGTAAATCTCTAAACCTAATCAATAACCACATTCTTAAATTTGTCTTCATTTCAGAAACTCTATCGTTAACACCCTCATCACTGCCATCTTAGGTATCTGTGGAACCTAACTCATCTTCCTTCATCGATTCTCTCAAACCCCCTCCTCCAATCCAATCCAATATCCACGGAATAGCAACTAAACACAGTTAGATGTAAATTTGATCAAGTTACTCTCCCTAAAAATCACATTGTTATGGAGGACTAATGACTAAACTCCAACACATGCCTTATAAGGTCCTGTACTCCCTGCCAACCTCTCTTGCCATATTTGGTGCTATTGTTCCCTCTTACAGCTGCATACCAGTGGTGGGAAGGAGGGCAGGTCCAGGAAAAGGGAGGTATGTTTTCACATGTGCCAGACAACCCTCTCCCGATTGGTATGTGACTTCAACTACAGATCGCTAAGCTAGCCTTTCTGTAGATCCTTACGCTATTCAGCTCTTTCTAGGCTCAAACTTCACTTAACAAAATTCCTCTCCCTGGAATATTCTTTCCCATGTTCTTCCCTTCACCAAGACATACTTGTGGCTTGGCACCTGTAGCTCAGTAGCTAGGGCGCCGGACACATACACGGGGACTGGCCAGTTCATACCTGGCCCAGGCCTGCCAAATGACAACTACAACACAAAAATAGCCAGGCATTGTGGCAGGTGCCTGCAGTCCCAGCTACTTGGGAGGGTGAAGCAAGAGTATCACTTAAGCCCAAGAGTCTGAGGTTGTTGTGAGCTGTGACACAACAGCGCTCTACAGAGGGCCACATAGTAAGACTCTGTCTCAAAAAAAAAAAAAAAAAAAAGTCATACTTGTTCCATTTCCCAGGAACAAGAATCTGGAGCTTGTTAGTTTAGTCCTCCGTATGCCCCTAACTTTAATCTATCATTTGAATACTTATGTGCATACTTATCAAATGTCTCCCCTCCTAGGCTGGCCATCCTCTGCTTAAAACCTTCAATTAGCTTCCCATCAAAATATCTCTTCAATTATTACAGTCCTGTGTAATCTGGCCCGCCCTTTCCATTAGTATCACCTTACAAGACATTCCCAAAGCTCTAAGTCTGAGCCATATGGCCTTCTTGATGTTCCCTGAAAAGACTAAAACTTCTCTCCCACCCTTGAATCTTTGTCCCATGTTGCTGCTTTGGTTAGAATGCTCTGTCCCAAGAAGTTCACTTGGTTTATATCTCCATCATCCAAGTCTCAGCTCAAATGTTATTTTCTCAGTGTAGCCTTTCCCAACCACGACCACTTTAAGAAAGCAGGTTTTTTCATAGTTCTTTCCAATATATAAATATTTCTCCATCTGTTTATGTGTGCGCCTTCTACCTCCCCCTCCATAGAGTGTGCCACTAAAGTTACACTCCCAACCACCTTGTTTATCATTCTATCTCCCAACACCTAGAATAATGCTGGACACCTAGCCTAACAAGTTTTTAATTTAATAAATATCTGTTGAAAGAATGAAATCTAAACGTTTTACTCACAAGTCTTACACCTGCACTTATCTATTTTGTAAGCAAATTTGATAATCAATTAGTTTGGGGAAATACCTCTAGCAAACTCAAAGTAGTAAGTATATTTACCACAAAATTACAATAAAAATTATGAAGTTCTATCAAGTGGGAAACGTTTTAATTAAAAAAAGAACTCAAGGCTTGGCACCTGTGGCTCAAACGGCCAAGGCACCAGCCACATACACCAGAGCTGGTGGGTTCGAATCCAGCCTGAGCCTGCCAAACAATGACAACTAACCAAAAAATAGCCAGGCGTTGTGGTGGGCGCCTGTAATCCCAGCTATTTGAGAGGCTGCGGCAAGAAAACTGCTTAAGCCCAGGAGTTGGAGGTTGCTGTGAGCTGTGATGCCAAGGCACTCTACCGAGGGCAACAGCTTGAGGCTCTGTCTCAGAAAAATAAATAAATGAATAATAAAAAATTAAAAAGAACTCAAGGCTTGGTGCCTGTAGCTCAGGGGCTAGGGCGCCAGCCACATACACCAGGGCTAGAGGGTTTGAATTCAGCCCGGGCCTGCCAAACAACAATGACTGCCAAACAACAATGACAACTACAAACAAAAAAAAATAAATAGCCAGGTGTTGTGGTAGGTGCCTGTAGTCCTAGCTACTTGGGAAGCTGAGACAAGAGAATCGCTTGAGCCCAAGAGTTTGAGGCTGCTGTTGAGCTGTGAGCTGTAATGCCAGGGCACTCTACCCAGGACAACATAGTGAGATTCTGTCTCAAAAAAAAAAAACCTCAAAATTAAAAAGTGCTAATTTTGAGTTCTTCATATTACCATGACCAAATGCAGACTGGTAATTTTGTTAAAATCAGCAAGTAGTTTTGTTCTTGTTGAAAAAAGAAAAACATTAGTTTAAAAAAAAAAAAAAAACAAAACACTGGGCTCGGTGCCTGTGGCTCAAGCAGCTAAGGCGCTAGCCACATACATGTGAGCTGGTGGGTTTGAATCCAGCCTGGGCCCGCCAAACAACACTGATGGCTGCAACCAAAAAATAGCCAGGCGTTGTGGAAGGCGCCTCTGGTCCCAGCTACTTGGTAGGCAGAGGCAGGAGAATCTCTTGAGTCTGGGAGTTGGAGGTTGCTGTGAGCTGTGATGCCACAGCACTCTACCCAGGGCGACAGCTTAAGATTCTGTCTCAAAAAAAAAAAAAAAAAAAACACTAGGCCAGAACCGTTTGTTATCTTGACATTTCATCTAGATTGTCTACAGTTATCATGTGATCAGGTTTCTTTTATTAGCATGGATAAAGATAGGCACATCAGAATATTTGTCATGATTTCATTAAATGGAAGGGTGGCAAGTGTGTTTCAAAGGTATAATGGAGCACAGCAATGACACGAATCACCTACATTTACTTCCCATAATGATCACTCTACCAAATATGGACTAAATACTGATAAAGTACTTCATCCAACACTGATACAGAAAACTGAATAAGAACTGTATGCAAATTTCACTAGAAAACCTATAAATATTGCATTAGCATTTGGTGACTGCCTACAATTGTAAATCTTTTCAAATTCAACTTTACCTTAGGATTTATATGGAAATTAAATCCTACGTATATGATTTCCTTTCTTCAATGCCAAAAAGAAATTACTGGGACAAGTAGATTTTAGGTGTCTAATAGATTTCTGCGATTTTCAGTTCCAAGTCAGTTCTCCCTAAGCCATACCCATACACCAAAGGGATGAAGACAAGATCAAAGCTGAAAGACACCTGAGGATGATCACCTATTTCTCAAATCTCTCTCTACACCTTAACACTAAGTATACGTAGTAATTTATTTGCGACAAGGCCTGCAAAAATACACCCATCTTACTAAAAAGACTCACGATTGCCAGGGGTTGAGGGGTCGGTGGGAAAGAACAGGCAGAGCACAAAGAATATTTAGGGCAGGAAAACTACTCTCTTGAGTGAAAGAAAAGTCTATTAGCCACAACTCAAGCATTACAAAAGTGATTCATGTAACCAACAATATTTAACCCCCTTAATATTTTTAAGTAAATAAAGAAGCTGTTCTCTATGACATTATAATGGTGGATATGTGTCATTATAAATTTGGCAAAAACCCACCGAATATAAAACCCCAAGACAGAACCCTAATGTAAATTATAGATTGGGGATGATAAAGACGTGTCAGTGAAAGTTCATGGATTTTAACAAATGAACTGCCGTAATGCAGAATGTTGACAGCGGGGGAGGGATGAACATGTGGGGGCAGGGAGTATACTGAGAACTGCACTTTTCTCTTAATATTGCTGTAAACCTAAAACTGCTCTAAAATATAAAGTCTATTCAAAAAAACACCTCTTGTTGCTTAATCATACTTTAAATCTGCCAAATTCATACATTCAGCATGTATTCTAATTGCAAAATTTATACTTTAGGGCTGACCTAGATCCATCAGCAAACCTCAAGCTTAACTACAACTGAAGACAATAAAACAGTACTACACGTCTGCATTACAATAAAATGTTAGCATTAACGTGAGATTACATCTGCCCAAAACTAACCTTACAGAAAGAAAAGAACCATTCACTTTTCAAAAGCAACTTAAGTATATTTTGTTATTGTTTATATTCCAAATAAAAACTTGAAATGGATTCAGTGTCCTCAATTCACTGATTTAAAAAAAAATTAGCTACCTGACAAAAGCAATACTTTAGTACTTGGTACTAGGACCTCAATATTTATATTCTATGCCCAAATGAAAACAGTATTCTAAAGTTTATCCCAGCACATTACATCATGGTAAATCCATTTCTAGGGATATATTAGGTTATTAGGTATAAAATGTCTGATTTCCTTAAGTACTAAGTTTGACAGGTGAGATTTGTGGCATTTCACTTTTGACACTTCCTGTTTTATTTTTATTGTGAAGGTACATCCTCATTCTTTCAAATGCACGTTTTGACTTGTGATTATCTTTTGATTTGCTTTTAAAGAAATATCTGTGAAACCATAGGTAAATCAAAAATTCATGTTATTTTCGAGTATGAGTTCCATCATGGAACCAATGCAATGCAGACAGCTCAAAATGTCAACAAAGTATTTGGGAAAGTTGTGGCAAATGAATGCACAGTACATCGATGTATGTTTGTTCTTTAGCCACTTCATCAATGAGAAGTTCTGTTCTGGTGATTTTAATCTTGAAAATGATCCATGTGGGAGCCCTGAGACCAAGGTGGATAATGATGAGCTAAAAGTACTAGTGGAAGCAAATCCATCTCAACCTACATGTGAATTAGCAGCGAAGTTTGACAATATTATTCCAATAATACTGAACCACTTGAAACAAATCAGTAAGGTAAAAAAGCTAGATAAATGGATACTGCATGAATTAAATGAGTGTCAGAAGAGAAAACACCCCAAAGCTTGCCTTTCTTTGCTGTCACAACATAAAGGCAAACCATTCCATACCATATTGTTACGTATAATGAAAAATGGAGTCTTTCTGACGATCATAAGCATTTGGCACAGTGACTGGATAAAGGTGAAGTGCCAGAATACAGTCCAAAACCAGTCCAAGTTTTTTCAGTCCAGTGTTGATATTATCCACTATGGCTTTATGAAACCTGGTCAATAACAGAGCTCTACAGCGACCGATCCAGCAACATGAGGAGGATGCTTGCGATTAAGCGGGCGAGGCTTGTCACTAGAGACCGGCCAATCTTCTTGCTAGGCAACACTCGACCAGATGTGGCACAAACAATAGACTCTGGACCTGGAAACTCTCTGTCATCCCAACTTATTCACCAAACTTCGCACCAACTGACTACTTCTTCCAGGCTTTAGCCCACTTCTTGCAAGGAAAAATATTCAATTCTCAACAAGTTGTGGAAAACTCCTCTTGTAATTTCATCACCACCTGCTCACCATGTTTCTTTGCTGCTGCAGGCTACCATGAAGACGGCAAAACAGTGTAGATAGTTTAGGCTCATACTTTGATTAACTGAAGTGCTTCTTGTCTGAGATACAATAAACTACACTTTTGATGTGAAATCAGACATTTCATATTTAATGACCTAATACATAAGTAAATAAAGATGCTAATAAGACAACAAATTTACCAGTGTTGTTTCCAGTGGTGAAAATTAATGCTGAGTGTCTCAAAACTAGAAAATGGCTCAACGGTTACTTTAACCATATCATGACATATCATGCAGCTTAAAAAACACATACAACTCTTAAGAAATTTAAGATTTTTTAAAATCAGCGTAAAATAAAGTAGGAAAAAGGCAGACTACAAAGTAGTACAAATCTCCTCAGTTCTACCAGAGGGCAGCTATAAGGTTGAGAGAAACAGACCACCAGAAGTCAAACAGTATTGAGACACTTTTGGAGTTCTGGCCCAGCCACCAAAAAAAGGTATTACCAACATCTCAGGCATCAAGCTGAGACACCAGAAAGGACACATCTTAGAATTAAGGACTATGTCGTATAGTACGGACTAATGAAGATCCATTTAAACAAAGCCTAAAACCAAAGCCTAAAGACCAGAGAAGTCCTGCAAGATACAGAGTTCTGAAATTTAGTCCCGTCAAGTTAGAAGGGTTTCCTCTAAGCTTTCCATAGATCCACACTAATAAAGAATAAAGCCTACACAAGGTCAAGATTCACTAATAACTGAACTCCTTGTCGCAACACAAACTAGGAAACAGAATTCAGAATCTCTATGATGCATAAAGTACAATATACAGCATGTAAGCAGAAATTATTAACATACCAAGAAAGAAAAGCAATTTATAAAAACCAATCCTGCAATGACCCTGATATTAAATTTAGCAGACAAAAGCTTTTAAGCAGTTAATATAAATATGCCAGATGACTTACAGAAAAAAATAGGTCTCTTTTTTTTTTTTTGAGACAGAGTCTCATTTTGTCACCCCCCAGTAGAATGCCATTGCTTCATAGCTCACAGCAACCTCAAACTCTTGAGATCAAGCGATTCTTTTGCCTCAGCCTCCCAAGTAGCTGGAACTAAAGGTGCCCGCCACGACACCCGGCTATGCTTAGAGACAGAGTCTTGCTCTTGCTCAGGCTCGTCTCAAACTCCTGAGCTCAAGCAATTCCACCCAACGTGGGCTCCCAGAGTGCCGGGATCACAGGTGTGGGCCACTGTGCCCCGCCAGAAAAAACTGGTCTTAACAAATAAACAGAGAAAGTCTAAGCCAAGAAGCAGACTACTAAAACCCAAATGAAAAGTGTAGAACTGAGAAATAACATAAGTAAAATAAATTATTCACTGGATGGACTTTTAACAGCAGATTGGAAGTAGCAGAAGAAAGGGTCCATAAAATTGAGAACAAATCAAAAGAAATTTGAAGAACAGAGAATAAAAAGAATGAAGAAAAATGAAGAGCGCCTCAGGGACCTGTGGGATAATGTCCAACATGTAGTCAGAATCGCAAAAGAACAGTGAGAAAGGAGCAGAAAAAACATCTAAAGAAAAAATAATTGTTACCATACTTGATGACAGCGACTTATAGGTCCAAAAAGCTCAGCAATCCTCCAATATAAAGAAACACAGGGATACAAAAAAAAAAGCACATCAAGCACTCTGGAAGGCCGAGGCAAGTGGATTGCCTGAGCTCACAGGTACCAGACTAGCCTGAGCAGAAGCAAGATCCCTCTAAAAAAAAAAAAGAAAAAAAGAAAAAGCTCGGCAGCTAAGGCACCAGCCACATACATCTGAGCTGGCGGGTTCAAATCCAGCCCAGGCCCGCCAAACAATGACGGCTACAACCAAAAAATAGCCAGGCGTTGTGGCGGGCGCCTGTAGTCTCAGCTACTTGGGAGGCAGAGCAGAAGAACTGCTTAAGCCAAGGAGTTGGAGATTGCTGTGAGCTTTGATCCCATCGCACTCTACCCAGGGCAACAGCTTGAGGCTCTGTCCCCCCCTCCCCTCCCAAAAAAGGCTCGGCACCTGTAGCTCAGCAGCTACAGTGCCCGCCACATATACCACCAGAGCTGGTGGGTTCTTGCTCTCTGGCTGAGGCAAGAGAATCGCTTAAGCCCAAGAGTTTAAGGTTGCTGTGAGCTATGACACCAAGGGAATCTACCAAAGGTGACATAGTGAGATTCTGTCTCAAAAAGTAAAATAAAATAAAAAATAAAATCCAGGTGTTGTGGCGGGCATCTGTAGTTTCAGCTAATCAGGAGGCCGAGACAAGAGAACTGCTTGAGCCCAAGAGTTTGAGGTTGCTCTCAAAACTCTACCAAGAGTGACAAAGTGAGACTCTTGTCTCAAAAAAAATAAATAAATGAATCAATAGAGCATTGTCAGTCAACTGCTAAAAAACAAAGACAACAGGAAAATCTTTAAAGAAGCCCAGGAGTGGGGATACATATTACACAAATGAGAAGTATTCAAATGACAGCTTCTCATCACAGAAGCAACTGAACTGTACACTTAAAAACAATAAAGATGGTAAATTATATAGCATATTTTACCTCAATAAAAGATAATGGGATATCTCAAAGTGCTGAAAGAAAAAAAAGTGTTAACCCTGACTTCAATATTCAATAAAACTGTCATTCAAAAATGAAAAGTAAATAAAGACAATAAGCTAAAGTGAAAAGTACTTGTTGCTAGCAGATATGTACTATCTGAAATGCTAAATGATGTCCTTCAGGCTGAAAAGAAACATCAGCAAACGGGCAGTCTTTATTCCTTCATACAGATGTGAATCCAAAGTGGTAAACAGGTATAAATATAAAAGACTACTTGTTTCCTCCAATAATTCCCTTAAAAGATAATTCAACATTTAGATGAAAAATAAATTGCAACATGAAGTTTTTAACATATGTAGAAGTAGCCTCGGCCACCCACAGCGCACTGTTTACAGTGCCAGACACATACACCAAGACTGATGGGTTCTAAACCCAGCCCAGGCCAGCTAAACAACAATGACAACTGCAAAAAAAAATAGCCAGGCATTGTGGTGGGCGCCTGTAGTCCCAGATGCGTGGGAGGCTGAGGCAAAAGAATCGCTTAAACCCGAGAGTTTGAGGTTGCTGTGAGCTGTGATGCCACAGCACTCTACCAAGGGCGATGTAGTACGACTGTCTCAAAAAAAATTAAAATTAAAAAAAAAAAAAAACACGTGAAGAAGTAGAAATTTTTCAAAAATCAAAACAAATATTCTGAGGACCACTAAATAAAATGATACTCTACTATTATTATGAGTTGAAGTAGAAACAGATAAAATACTGATTCTAAACAGACTTTGATATATTAAGGATGCAGACTGTTAGCCCTAGAGTAATGACTTGATTCTTTATTTTTCTTTTTCATCACACTTTAAATGTGGTTTTAATGACTTCAAGAAACAAAAAAGTTATAGCTAAAAAAGGCAATAAGGAACCAAAATGGAATGTTAAAAAATAACCAATTAACCCAAGAAGAAAAAATAAGAACAAAGACCAAAGGGGCAAACAGAAGACAAATAATAAGATGGCAAACTTAAATACAGTTAAATTTAATACAGTTAAAGAATTACATCAAATACAAATACACTAAACACATCAATGAAAAGGCAGAGATTGTCAGATTGAATAATAAAAGCAAAAATATATACCATATAATGGTGCTGCCTCTTTAACATAAAGACAGAAGTAGGATGAAAGCAAAAGGTAGGGATGAGGTGTATCATGGAGACATGAATCATAAGAAAGCTGATTCGGTCACATAAATATCAAAGCACACTCAGGATTAAAAGTATTACCAGATATAAAATGGGTAGCCATCAGAAACACACCCCCAAATAAAATAGATTAAAAATACATAAAGCAAAAACTCAGAACGAAAGAGAAAAGTAGACAAACGCATAGTCACACTTGGAGATTGTAACAACTCTAAATAACAGACATAATGAGACGACAAAAAATCACTAATAATGAATAACCAGTACTAGCCACAAGAAAAATGAGCCACATAGTAGGATTTTAATCTTTCTAGGAGTCACATTAAGAAGAGAAACAAAAATAATTTTAATATCTGTCCTATTTATTAACCTAACATATCTAAAATAGTCATTTCAACATAGTTAATACTTTTAAATTAAGACAGTTTTTCTATACTATCTTTGAAATCTGCTCTGTATTTTATACCTACAGAACATTTCAACTGAGACACTAAATGTTTATCAGAAACGCATGATCTCTTAGATTTCATAAAATTTACAAGTGAAAAAGCAGATGATTATATACAATTGTTCCAAACTGAATATATCTGTATCTATACTGACAAAATTACCTTGTTTCTTTGTTTTTGTTTTTGAAACAGAGTTTCTCTGTCTGCTAGGCTAGAGTTCAGGGGCATCATCATAGCTCTCTGCAACCCCAAACTCCTGGGTTCAAAAGATCCTCCTGCCTCAGGTTCCCACTACAACACCCAGCTAATTTTTCTGTTTCTATTTTCAGTACAGCTGGGGTCTCACTCTTGCTCAGGCTAGTCTCGAACTCCTGACCTCAAACTATGCTGTAGCCTCAGCCTAGGATCACAGGCATGAGCCACCACACCTGACATCTTGGTAATTTTTTTTTTTAATGTGCGAGATGAGGCCCCACATGGAGGCTCAGGCCAGTAATCCCAGCACTTTTTTAGGAGGCTGTGGTGGGAGGATCACTTGAAGGTGATCAAAACCAGCCTGGGCATCATAGTGAGATCCTATCTCTACAAAAAAATTGAAAAATGAGCCAGTGTGATGGAATACATCTGTAGTCCCGGCTACTCAGGAAGCTAAGATGGGTAAGATGGCCTGGGCCCAGGAGTTTGAGGTTACAGTGAGCTAAAATTGCACTATTGCACTCCAGCCTGGCTGACAGAAGGAGATCCTGTTTCTCAAAAAATTAAATAAATAAATAAAATTAGTTGATGCAAATTAAGAGTTTATTAGGAAATGAAGCAGATCTAAGCACAAAAAAAGGAAGATACAGGCTAGTACTATCAGAAGTAAGAGGAACTCTAATATTCTAGAACTCTGCTTCTCAATCTTTTTTCTACTTCCACACATTTTAAGAAATAGGAAGGAAAGGAAGATGCTGTGGAGACTCAAAAATGTTTTCTAAATATATAAGGTCAAGTGATTCTAAAATTCTGTGTCTAACCCACAACTCTCATTAACCCACTCCCAGAAATACAGTTTGAAACATGCTCTAATCATTGCCTCCTAAAATGTGAAGTAAGATTATCTTAGTTATTATCAGTTGGCTAACTAAAAGATACTCCACAACTCTTTAGTAGGGAAATCTAAAAAGAAATCAACCTTAAAATAAAATCCTTTAAACACCCTAACAACAAAAACAGAAAACAAACTTGTAGGCCTAGACAGCTTCACTGAATTCTACCAAACATTTAAGGAAGAAATGATAGCAATTCTATACAGTCTCTTCCAGAAAAAAGGAGAAAGGACCAGTCTCAGTTTATTTTGTTAAGCCAGTATCATTACCAGACCAACATTCCAAGGAAACAAAACTTCAGACCAATATCCCTCATAAACAGACATCAAAATTCTTAATCCAGTATTCAGAATATGAAGAACTTCTACATTTTCAAGTGGGCAAAAGATTTAACAGACAGTTCAAAGGAAACATGCGAATGGTAAATAAGCACACGAAAAGATTCACAGCACCTTTAGATGTTAGAGAAACATAAATTAACCACAGTAAGGCACCATTATACACCAAAATAACTAAAACTTACAAGAACCAAAGAGTTGATGGGGAGTAACATGACACAGCCCCTTCAAAAAAACTTTTTTCAAATATCAACATACACTTACCAACTTATACTTACAACCAGCAATCACACTCCTGTGTACTTAAAAGAGAAATTACAACATCTGATAACAAAGACTTAACCACAAATGTTCCTAATAGTTTTATTCACAAAAGCCAAAAACTGGGAAAAAAGTCCAATTACTAAAAAATGATCCACCAATGGACTACTATGCAGCAATGAAAAGAAATGAATTACTGATTATGTATAACACAGGTAAATCTAAAAATTATTATGCCAAGTAAAAGAAGCAACACACACACAAAATTGTCCTGTATGATTCCAGTTATGTGAAATTCTACAGAAAGCAGATCCGTGGTTGTCAGGAACTGAGGACAAAGAAAGAGAACTGACCAAGGGAACTTTTTGAGGTAAAAAAAATTCTGTATCATGATTACAGTGGTGGCTATCAGAACCCATACATTTGTCAAAACTCATTAAATTGTACTCTAAAATTAGCAAATTTATTTAAATTGTATCTCAACATGACAGATTTTCAAAAATCAGATCCAGCCTATTCCCCTTAGCCCTTTTACTCATTAGAAGAATGAAGCACTGCAACCAATCTATTAATCATCTTCTAAGACAAGAAAACTTTAGTACTGTGCCCTCTAAGGATAACTGCCCATGAACGTTACACCAATATGATGTACCAATTCTGACATTGCTCAAATTCAATTTAAAATATTTTCTCATAACCTGCAAACAGGACTTTAAATATAATTTTTAGTATCTCCAATGATGACAAATTTAGTCTTTGGTGGGTAAATTCCTGTCTATACAATAACTATGATCGTGCCAAGATATTTTGGTTAATAAACAGTTATTATGAAGTTACGAATACTTATTTTCTTAAAGAACTGTAGAGATGATTTTTTTAGGTTGGAGAGGAAAGGCATTTTCTAAGTCCTACAAGGGTTTTAAGCATCAAGAGAAAACGCACACACTTCCTAGAATACATATGTCAAATACATAAGGCCATTCAAACTCTAGTCCATGTGCTTAAAAATTTGCCTAAATAATTAAAATTAAACCTGATATACCGCTCACAGGTTATATACCCCAATTCACTTATTTTAAGGAAAAGGATAATATAATTAGATCACTGTTTGGGGGGGAAAACAGAGCCGTCTTATTTAGTGCTGTTTCTTCTACAACAGTGCTTCTCAGGCTTAACATGAATACAAATCACCTGTGGATCCTGTTAAAATGCATATTCTCATCCAGTAAATCCGGGGTGGAGCTTAAAACTGCACTTCTCACTCCAAGATGGAACCAACACTGGTGGTACTCAGGACATAACATTTCACAGATGTGTAGAATATAAATATTCACTTAATTTTATTTCATGTGGTTTCTAATGATGTTTATTAAAGCAAAGTTTATAAGGACAAAAAAAGTTTGCAAGCTAAACTATAGAGCTCCATTCTACTTGGAAGATTTCTAATCCTGATACAACTAACCACTTCCAGCCTAGCTACTGAGGATTCTCTCTATATATGTAAAGTTCAAAAAGACAAGGTACATAAAACAATCCTTACTTTAAAAAATAGATGTAGAACATGTTTAAGATGTTAGTAGGATATACAACAAGGGTTCAAAACTATTCTGAAGGAAAGCAGCAGCTATCAGACAAACATACAGCAGGACAAGATTTTAACTTACAATTTGCTCCTATAAAATAACGTTATTAAGGATTTATAGGTCAGGATCGGCCCTGATAGCTCAGTGGGTAGGGCACCAGACAAGTACACAGAGGCTGGCAGGTTGAAACCTGGCCTGGGCCTGCTAAACAACAATGACAACTGCAACAAAAACATAGCCAGGTTTTGTGGAGGATGCCTGTAGTCCCAGCTACTTGGGAGGCTGAGGCAAGAGAATTGCTTAAGCCCAAGAGTTTGAGGTTGTGAGCTGTGACACCAAGGCACTCTACCAACGGTGACATAGTGAGATTCTGTCTCAAAAAAAAAAAAAAAAAAAATCTATAGGTCAGTTGCGTTGCACTCTGCAAGACCAAAGTGGGAGGACTGCTTGAGCTCAAGACCTCAAGACCAGCCTGATCAAGAGCAAGACTATGTCTCTACCAAAAATAGAAGAATTGGCCAGGCCTTGTGGCAGGCACTGTGGTGGGGGCCTGTAGTCCCAGCTACTTGAGAGGCTGAGGCAGGAGGATCACTTGAGCCCAACAGTTTGAGGTTGCTACAAGCTATAATGCCCCAGCACTCTACCCAGGACAACAGAGTGAGACCCTGTCTCAAAAGAAAGGAAAGAAAGAGAGAATTTATAAAGTTAAATTTCTCTTATACAAAATTGGAACTACAATGCAAATTGCACAAATAAAAACTTCAAAGACTCAAAAAAGAGTCCTATTAACAATGTCAGTTATCTAATACTTTCCCCTTTTACCCTATCCATCTGGCCAACAAAAAAGCATACTGTAAAAATGCCCTAAAGAATATATAATGTAGCTCATTTTTCATGCTGTAAAAATGCCTTAAAGAGTATATAATGTAGCTCATCTCCTTCCTCCATTACTATCAAATCAAGAGACAAAGAGTTGTTTTTCCTATAAGATTCACATATTATTTTCCACTTGAAATCGACCGTTTCCATAGTAACTAGAACCGATGTCAGAATTTTTGCTGTTCCCACTTAAGAGAACAGAGGCATAAGAATGATTTTATGCATTTAAATAAATGAAGCAAATGTAAATTATAAATGTATAAACTCGAAGTATTTTCCCCAAAGTTTGTCATCAAATATTAACCAGGTGTTTAAGCATACACTTGAATATAAGTATCCTTTAAGGAAAAAAAAAAACACATACATTGAGGTAAATTCGGTCTCAGCAACAAGAGAGAAACTCATACATTCTATTTAGGTTCTGCAATTCCTAACACTAAGATTCTTCTCTATTTTTTTCCTAAAGGAAGTCTTTTTTTTTTTTTGAGACAGAGCCTCAAGCTGTCACCCTGGATAGAGTGCTGTGGCATCACAGCTCACAGCAACCTCCAATTCCTGGGCTCAACCAAGTCTTCTGCTTCTGCCTCCCAAGTAGCTGGGATTACAGGTGCCCGCCACAACGCCCAGCCATTTTTTGGTTGCAGCCGTCATTGTTGTTTGGCGGGTCTGGGCTGGATTCGAACCCACCAGCTCAGTTGTACGTGGCTGGCGCCTTAGCCCGTTGAGCCACAGGCGCTGAGCCTAAAGGAAGTCTTAAAGAAAAATCTTACCTCAAGACATAAGAAGGGTCTTGAACCTGCTCTTAAGTACATTTTGGGGTTTGGTGAGGCAGGAATATACTTTTGTTCTGTGGTCCAAGATTTTTTAAGAATGAGAATACACAATACAGAAACTTTTTTAGTTTAATATTTTTAGGTAAGCTGTTTATATCCCAGAGGAATTCCTGCACATATATACAAGAAGATACATAATCCTTTGTTCACTGAAGTACTGTTTCTAACTATAAAAAAATAAATTTTGGAACAACCTAAAAACATATGGATAAATAACACAAGTCAGAGAAATGAAATTAATGAATAAGATCTAAAATTTACACATGGATATAAGCCTCAAAACCAATGTGGAATGAAAAGCTAAACCAAGACACAAAAGTATATACAGTTTGAGCCTCTTACTAAAATGCTTTAACAGTAAGATACTATATTTGTGAAATATACATGTTATGAAACTATTAAATGAGAAAACATACACACCACCTTCGGGATAGGTATGTATCTATGGAGAAAGGGGGGAAAGGTATTGAGAGAACCATTCAATTGTACAGTAAAATTTTATTTCACTTTTTTAAAGGAGTCAAAACCAATATGGCAAATATTATGTATTAAAATCAATACAGTGGGAATCTATTATATCTTTCTCTGTCACTTTTGCAAGTTTGAAATACATTACAGTTATTTTTAACGAAACATTTTAAGTTACCTCAGAATTACTTCCAAGGAGAATTTATATTTATTGAAAGACTCAATAAAGTGATCTCCTGTGACTTAGTTATTATCCCCATTTTAAAGAGAGGAAATGTGGACATTCAAATAATTGTTTTAAAAAATTCCAGACTCTACATCTAAAAAAGTACTGCCTGCATAAAGATCTCTATCTTCATATTAAACTCATGCTGTTTCTACTATATCAAATGGCCTTTCAACATTACAGGCAGTGCCTGAGTCACAAATATACAACTTACATACCACTCACACTTACAAACGGAGGCTATTACAGTAATAGGCAAATGTACCTGTTCCAAATTACATACAAATTCTACTTAAGAACCTACAGAACCTATCTCATTCATAACCTGGGGACTGCCTGTATAGGATAATTCTTAAAAGACATCAATCATTGTTCTCCAGTGATACAGCCATAGAAAGTAAAAAGACTCATTCAGTCTACATTTTTGAATAATGCTTACCATTTATTATAACATAAATCCCTATATTAGTTTATCTATTCTTTTTTTTTTTTTTTAGTTTATCTATTCTTATGAGTAAAAAAGATAAGTACAGAACATGGGTGGATTTAAAGGATTGGTTTTTATTTGGAAGAGGTGGACTAACCCCTGGTATCTGAGATTTTGGGTAAAGAGAGTAAACAAAATAATCATAACTACAGATACATATAAACCCTTCTTAGGAAAAAAAACAGTGCCTGCTATATAGACCAGTCAATCTATAATTTAATTATAATGTGTCTACAGTTGACTTATCCTGTCAATATTTAATCAGCCACAGCCACACTATAAATCAGTTAGTCCTATGCACACTAAAAATTAAGAACCATCTTGGTGGTTTGTTAAAAATACAGATTCTTGGGCCCCACCTTCAGAGTTTCAGCTAATCAGGCATGGGGCCCAGAAATCTACATTTTTAACAAGCACCCTACTAACAACTGATACAGTAATTCTGATGCAGGAGGGTGGAAGGACTAGAATTAGAGCAGCATAAATCATTATTCCTTCGATAGTCACAGAACACCTATAACAAGTTCCTACAAACCGCAGATTTAGTAGTGAACAAAATAAACCAAAAAAAAAAAAAAACCCTGTCCTTAGGAGCTTACACCCCAAACATGTAGAAAACATGCATCTGATGTCAGCTAGTGGTAAGTACCACAGAGAAAAATTAAGCAAGTTAAGGAAGATGGAAGTCAGAGTTGCCATCTTATAAAAGAATTGTGAGGAAGGGCGTCTTCCAATAAGGAGGCATTTGAGCAAAAAACTCAAATTTGAGACATTTGAGAAAACAGTGGATATGTGGTAGAAGTGGGGAAAACATTATTAGTAAGTTTCTCATCCCTGAAAATAATTTACTGTATGAAATAATTTTAGATGTTGTAGCTTTTACTATAGCAGAGGGAAAAACACTTATTTAGAGTGCCTACTATGTACTAATGCTATATGTTACATATCTATTATCTCTTTAAACCTCAAAATTGTTTCCTGGGATAGCTACAAATTTCCTTGTTTTTATAAAGGAGAACACAGATTAAGGACACACATTTTGTAAGTAATTAAGACAGGATGCACAGCCAGGTCTTTGTGACCCATCACCTTCCAACCATACCAAATAGCATCTTTTGTCTAGGCACATTGGCTCACACCTTCAATCCTAGCACTCTGGGAGGCCAAGGCCAGTGGATTTCTTGAGGTCAGGGACTTCAAGACCAACTTGAGCAACAGCAAAGATCCTATCTCTACTAAAAAGAGAAAAATTAGCCAGGCGTTGAGGTGGTTGTGGTAAACCCAAAAGTTTGAGGTTGCTGTGACCTATGAGGCCATGGCACTCTACCAACGGGGACAAAGTGGGACTCTTTCACACACACACACAAAAAAAAACCCACAGCATCTTTATTATCAAATGAGTATGCTTGTTTAATAAACTCAGATCTGAATTCTTTTATAGTCAAGATTATTAGAAACCTGAAAAAAGTTACTAAAAATAGTATTTGTTTATAAATAATAAATAACAAATCTTGGCATACAGCTATTTTTCTAAAAATTTCCTTTTCAAAATTTACAGTCCCTTGTTGTGCCAGAATACCATGTCCTCACAGACCCCCAGGGAGCCGAATCCGATGCAAGAACAAAAGAGGTTTTATTATACAAACTCCGAGTTTGGGCCATCGGTCGCCTGGACGCAGAAGGTCGCAAAGAGCCCCAACGATAGGGCGGGTCAGGTATTTATGAGGTTAGGGTATGGGAACAATGGGGCCGCCCCTGATTGGTTGGGGTCCGGTTACTATACCTTATTAGGATCAGCTTTGGTCAGACGAAGTGGCCGCTGTGATTTTTATAGCTTATCCAGGAACTGAGCTGGGCTATGGTATTCAAAATTGCCACCATGGGTTAAGATGGAGCCGCCTAGGCCCTGTGCCTCATGGTCTTTCACCCTGAACATTTGGAGAACTTTTTTCTTCGCAAGCTTTCTAGAAGGGCAAGCTTTAAACTGCAAGACCTTCAGAAAATAAGATACAATGAAAGTATATTTGACCATCTTCAGTAAGCTATGCACATACATTTACATGTAAGTAAATGTGTGATGCATTGTTTCAGAGACTCCAGCAATGCTCAATTATCCAATGTGTCATAAATAACTGAGAAAGGCTACCCTACCTACTTAAAGGTAATGATTACAGAGCAAGGCACTATGCTAGACAGAGAAGTACAAGTTGATAATTAACAGTCCTTACTCTTAAGGATCTAACCAAAGCAAGTATTAAAAGATACTACAATATAAAGGAAATGCTATTTGAATAAAATAAAAGAAGTGCAATGTTGGACTATTTAAACTAGGGGTAACAATAAAGACATCCTGCTGGCTGCTGGTTGAGGGAGCAGCCCTGGAAGGAGCTGAGGATAAATACCTTGCCACCACCACTTCCTCTGAACTCTCACCTGGCCTCCCAGTGGCCAGAGGGACCGGGAGATGTTTGGTGTAGTCCACACAGGTCAGACTCTCTGGGGACAAAGCGTGACAGAGAAAAGTGAAGCGTGCACTTGGAAGACCAAATAGAATTCTGAACACACACACACAAAAAAACAATAAAGACATCCTGGAGTTGGCTGCATCTGTCTGGGCCCTAAGGGTCAGATTAAGGCTAACCTTAAAAATGGAGGCTGAGAATGCTGAGCATTATTACCTGAGAGGAGAGCCACTGAAAATTCTGGAACAGAGAAGTGACAGGATCAAAGCTGTGTTGCAGAGATCAAATGAAAGCGTTACGTGCATAAGAAATATAATGAGAGCCCCAAAACAGGGAAATCAGATATAAAGCAATTGCAAGAGCGAGAAGCCCAAAGTCAAAAGGTGACAGTAAAAATAAAAAGAGGTATATATAAGAGCTTATTTCTTAAATATCTTCCTTTGACTTAGTCAATAGATAACACTAAATTATCCCATATTTTTTCTAAGAAACACTCTTCTTAAAAGCCTTTATAAAGCAACAATTGCACACATTCCTATTTCTAAAGATTTTTTTTGGCACAATGACACCAAGGTTTTGTAACACAGGGATCAGGAATCCATCAAAACCAGAAGAAGTTTCCTTGACTCAGGCAAACAGTTTAATCATTCTCTTTTTGGCCCCAAAATTAACTCTGTACAAGTTTTAAGATATCAAACCAATACACGTAAAAGAGCTATGAAATTCCGGACAACCAGTTAGCAAGAGAGTGATAACACATACATATGCACACCCTCAACCTTAAAAATTTAGAGTAGGGTTATCAAAAAAAAATCTCGGAATATATTTGCCAAGACTCTGGAAATTAAACACTAAGTTCCATCTTGCCACCTCTCTCTACCTTAGATGACTGTTACTAAAACAAAAAAGAGAAGTATTCACTCAAATTCAAGACTTGGCTCAAAAGAGGCAAAATTCCTACTGTGAAGAGCAGCTGGGAAAAGGGAATGATGCCAAATACAGTCAAATATCCTTTCGACTAGTCAGGGGTCCTCAAACTAAGGCCCGCGGGCCACATGCGTTGGTATGAATTGTATTTGTTCCCATTTTGTTTTTTACTTCAAAATAAGATATGTGCAGTGTGCATAGGAATTTGTTCATAGTTTTTTTTTTAAACTATAGTCCAGCTCTCCAACGGTCTGAGGGACAGAGAACTGGCCCCCTGTTTAAAAAGTTTGAGGACGCCTGGACTAGATAAAAAGTGACTTATTTGGAAAAAACAAAAGGGTAATAAAGTCTGAGCTTCCTACTATACTCTCCTCTTATCCCTTCTATAGTTTGGCAATTTTAAAGTACAGGTCAGGATTCCTTCTCAAAAACAAGGCAAAAGGACATTAAAGTTTTCCAAGTTGCATTTTGGGTTACTCGATCAGGTTTTACAGCAATCATCTAGGAATTTAAATCAATTCTTTGCTACATTTGTCTACAGAAAAACAGCCCTTATTCCTTTTTTAAAAAAATTAAACCATTGATCTTTCAGTTGCCACTAATAGTTTTTAAATACTTTTTAAGTACCTCTTTTAGATCAAAATTTCTTAGAAATCAGGGACAAGTCCTTATTTTGTAAAATCATTACCAAAATTATTGTCTTTTTATCCTCAAACAAGGATATATCCCACAGTTTGCTCTCTAAGACCCACCCATTTTTCAAAGCCTGACAAAGCTTCACTGTCCTCCATAAAATTTTCTTCAGTGCTAGAACATTGAGGCCAGGGGTGGTGGCTCAGGTCTATAATCCCAGCATTCTGGGAGGCTGAGATGGGTGGACTGCCTGAGCTCTGAGCTTACAGGTTTGAGACCAGCCTGAGCCAGAGTGAGACCTTGTCTCTAAAAATGGCCGGGACTCCTGGTGGTTGCCTATAGTCCCAGCTACTTGGGAGGCTAAGGCAAGAGGATCACTTGAGCCCGAAGTTTGATGTTGCTGTAAGCTGTGACGCCACGGCACTCTACCCAAGGTGACAAAGTGAGACTCTGTCTCAAAAAAAAAAAGAATGCTAGTACATAGTCATTCCTATTTCTGAACTTAATAAGCTTAATGATAAACTTAATTCGCAAATATGCATAAGGTTGCTCCTCTCTCCCATCTACATGAAAGCTTAAAATCTTAGAACAGGGATCTCTGTACACTATTCTATACAGGTATTCACTAAAAGCAACTAAAAAGCCCTTTTATAAGTTAGGTACATAATGTCAACTGATAATATCAAGAGGAAAAAAGCCCATCTTTGTCTAAGTATCCTGCTCTATTTGCCTGCCCTACTCCCCCTCTTTACTCCCAAGACAAAATTAATCTTAGTCCTTTCATGTTCTTCCTCACCCTGATAATGTTTTTGTACGCTCAGAACGTGCCAGATGCTTTAAAGACATTTATCTTCTAATCTCAAACTTCTAAGGTAGGTTTTTTCAGTTGGGAAAACTGAAGCTTGGTAGTTACAGATATCTGAACCCAATTCCTAACCTAAGCTTGCTTTTCTTCTACCACACTACTAGACACTGAAGGAGATGCCCACACTCTGGCAATAAAAAGAGACACGAATAAACAATCAAAACACTATGAAGCAGTTAGAAAAGAAAGAAAAAAGTACTTCACTGGTATACCTAGTGACAAGAAGAGATTGGCACTAAATTACTAAGTTCAAAACGTGCCAATTTATTTAAGAAAAACACTCATATTAAAAAAAACTCTTAAATTTTTAAAAACTGCAAAATTCTCACCCCCCAAAAAATAATGAGGCAAATATGAAATAGTTTCCTGCACACAAAAGGGCTTTAGAGGCTTTTCCAATACAGTAAGAGAAACATTGAGGATGGTCAAAGAATGCAAAAATGAAAAATGAAAAAAATTCAGCCAGGCACAGTGGCTCATGCCTACAGTGCTAACACTCTGGGAGGCCAAGGCAGGAAAATCCCTTGAGCTTTTAGCTCAGGAGTACTGGACCACCCTGAGCAAGAGTGAGATCCCATTTCTACTAAAAATACAAAAATTAGCCAATGTTGTGGCATGTGTCTGTACTCCCTGTTACTTGGAAGGCTGAAGGGGAACGTTTGAACCCAGGAGTCTGAGATTGTTGTGGCTGGCACCATGGCACTCTAGCCTGGGCAAGTGTGAGACTTTCTCAAAAAAAAAAATTCACATTTTAATTACTATGTTAAATATTTCACACATCAAAAAAATGCAAACTAAACACATGATGCCTGTGTTTACTTATGCACTGGCATTTGTTTTTAATTAACAACCCACACAGTGGACAAAGGTATTTGTAAATGAGCATGAACCTAAACCCTAAGGGAGAGAGAATACACGTGTATGATCTTTGTGAACGGATCTGACCATTTGTGGCTTCCATCTGAAATAGTACATGCCATTTGACCCACTAATCTACTTTTCAGAACTTACCCTAAAGGCCAAGATTTATCTAATAAATATGTTTAGCCAACATTATTTACAGAAATAACCCCATATCCAAAAGATTAGTTAAGTATTACACTGCCACTTTAAAAAATCATATTGTAGATATTAATCACATATGAAATGAAAATGCAGATTACAAAAATTACAAGATCCCAATTTAGGAAAAATCATACTTTTTTTTTTTTTTTTTTGGAGACAGAGCCTCAAGCTGTCACCTTGGGTAGAGTGCTGTGACATCACAGCTCACAGCAACCTCCAATTCCTGGGCTCAAGCGAGTCTCCTGCCTCCACCTCCCAAGTAGCTGGGACTACAGGCGCCCGCCACAACGCCAGCTATTTTTTGGCTGCAGCCCTCATTGTTGTTTGGCAGGCCAGGCTGGATTCAAACCCACCAGCTCAGGTGTATGTGGCTGGCGCCTTAGCCACTTGAGCCACAGGCGCCGAGCCAAGAAAAAATCATACTTTTAAAAAAGAATGTCATTAAAAGATACATATATATTACTAAAATGTTAGCACTGGTTACCACTAGTTGGTATAATTTTTCTTATTTGTATTTTCCAAAGTATCTACCAAGATTTATTGCTTTTGAACTAAAAACAATTAAAAACTTTTAAGACCAAGTACTATCATCTTATACATATCAGCTTTAGAGCTGTGATCAAAAGCCCTGTTCAAAAAACAAGTTCAGCTACAGCTTAAAGACAACAAATTTCAATCTTACCATCCAGTTGTAACAAGACATTTCACATCTGCTTCATCACTCAACCTTTCCAAGAACTTCTACCCTACTTCAGAACTTATTTTTTGAGAAACAACATCCAAGTCCACTGCCATTTTCTTGCAACAAAAAGTCTATCAACTCTAAACAAAAACTCCACATAGCCAGTTCACAATGTCATATTTATTAAAAACTAAACTGCTGATGAAAACAGCAAAATCTGAAGATTTGAGTAATAACTATCTTCCAAAAAATATCTAAGAACAAGGGTGATTTTCCCATGAAAACCATTCTTCAATTTTTCATTCAAAAATCAAACCTCTCATTCTGATAAAAGTGAACTTAATCCAACTGTTGATATCCCATAAATTCATTTATTCAAATAAGAGCAACTCATTTAGTATGCCTATTTCTCCCCCTAAGGAATTCCTTCATAGATGGCTCTAGAGCAATGGTTCTCAACCTTCCTACTGCCACAATCCTTTAATACAGCTCCTGTGGGGCACAACCCACAGGTTGAGAACTGCTTCTCTAGAGCTTCTAAGATATCTTTTAATATATTATCTCTTTAATAATTTTTTTTTAAGACTGTAAGTTTGGTATGGTAGATATTAACCACCAGTAAGGAAAAAATGTTACAGATAAACATTGCAGACCTATGTATTAAAATCCAAGTCTCCATCAGAATCTATTTCGAAGGTCAAAGGAAACTTACAGAACTCAAAAGTCTTTAGTTCCAGCCAGGACAAGAGCAAGATCTCATCTCTACAAAAAATATAAAAATTAGTGGGGTGTGTGACACAGTCCTATACTACTAGCTTCTTAGGAGACGGAGACAGAAGGATTGCTTGAACCCAGAAGAGTAAGGATGCAGTGAGCTATCATGATGCTGTCAACTCTATCTATTCCAGGCAATGGAGTAAGATCCTTTCTCAAAAAAAAAAAAAAGGGCAGCGCCTGTGGCTCAAAGGAGTAGGGCGCCAGCCCCATAAGCTGGAGGTAGCAGATTCAAACTCAGCCCCGGCCAAAAACTGCAGAAAAAAAAAAAGTCTTTAGTTAAAATTTTAATGAAATAGTTCTAATCACAACCCATGACTCTATTATAAAGGATTAAATGAAGGGGAAAAAGTTTTTATGGGAGTCACAATTAGTGTGGTTTCAAGCCAATCGTTTTTTAGGCATTCCTATACCCAACACATCCAAGTTAAATTTTCCAGATTTTCTGTTTGAAAAGCCAGTGCAGTGGCCCTTCCTACCTATGGGTTGGTATCCATGAATTCAACCAAGGACAGAAAATAATTGGAAAAAAACTACATCTGTCCTAAACTTTTTCTTGGCATTATTCCCTAAACAATATAACAATTATTTACACAGCATTTCATGGTATTAGGTATTACAATATACAAATGATTTAAAGTACAGGAAGGGTTGTGCATATGCAAATACTACACCATATTATATAAGCGGCTTGAACTTGCTCAGATTTTGGTATCCTAGGGAAATCCTAAAATAGATCTCCATCATGGAGATCCATGATGGACAACTGTACCTGGAAATTGCCGTAACCTTAAACTAAGAAATTAACTCATATTGAATCCAGTAATTGAAATAAACAATTTGAGAAAACTGCTTCACCACATGATTAAGTGATTCTCTAAAATGTATATTTAATGAAGTGAAGCTAAGAATATATATTTATGTTATTTTAAAAACTGAACAAAGGCCCTTCAAGTCATCTACTTTAAAAATCATTAGTTCAAAGTCTCACTTTAACCACATATTATAGTAGTAACTACCTCCAAAAGAACACCTGACACCGAGTTAAGCACATTTAATACAATAATCCTATCATGAACATACTATCAGCATTTTACAGGTAAAGTTTAAAACTTGCCCACCATCCTTGCCCAAACTAAACCTCTATTCATAATAAAGGAAAAAAAAATAACTTTTGGTTGCAAGTATATAACAGTACAAGTAATCAAACATTCTTATCTATTTGTTACTGTCTTAGACAGTGCTCTAAAATGTTAATAACACTTGTACCCTTTATTGTCCCACAACAGTCTTGTTGTGGGATTATTATCAGTACTGTACATGAGAGCTCAAGGATCAAAGAGCGTAAGAGAAGTCACTCAGCTTTTGATTCCTCCTTTTTCCACCCACTGTCTTGCTTCTCTAATTCAAGAAATATTGCTACCATAATCAGAGCACTTTGCAACAAAAGATGAAATGTATTAAAGATATTAGATAAGCATCTTTCATCAGTTATGTGTTTTTCCAATAAGTTATTAAAGAGTTACTGGCTAACACGATATCCAGCTAGCCACTAACTGGTTATTTTGGCGCCAGTAACAAAATACAAATTGTATTAACAATATTTATTAAGCTGGTAAGTTAACAAGAAAATCTCCTAAATTCTACTTGTACTGGCCAGAAGACCAAGTCCACATCAATCAAAAGAGCATATTATCTACTTGGGAAATTAAAGGATGCTAAATTAGTCTTTCATAAACCGAAAGCTGTTTTTAGTAACTATGATCTACCCATAAAACTGTATAATCACTTGTCCCAGACAAGGTAAAGAGCTGGCCACTTAAATATACACCTTTTTACAAAATTATTCAAGTTTAGCAATATTTATAGACATCTAAACACAGAGATACATTTGCCAAAAATATGAAAAACCATTTGTAAAACAGCTATTTTAGTTTTGCACTTCTCAACACTTCATGCTTCCCACTTCCAAAAAGAATTGTCTTACTTCCTTCACTAACTGTTCTACTTTTTTCTACAATAGTTACCTTTTCCTTTCCTATTTTAAAATTTCCCACTCCACTCAGTTACTTGTCTTATTTTTACAACTGCTCCATCTTCTCCTTCCCTCCTTAGCATGATGTTAAACTTCATTTAGTTAGCAGAGTTTCAGCCAGTCATCTCTAGTTACATGTGATTATTTCCAATGAAGGGCCCCAACTCTCCTCCAAGTCTGGTGAAGAACAGTAAAAATACCTCAGAAGTTTATATGATATGGACAGAACACACTCCCTCCCTCCCAATAGGAATAACTTAATTCACTCACAGTAAGGATTTAAGAAATAAAATCAAAACAAGGTGTTTAAAGTTCTTTATTAAGTACCACATACTATCCTATTGCCATCACATTTTCTGGTTGGTGTTTTCTTCTGGCTATCCATTTTTAAAGCTATAGAGCAGGCATCCTCAAACTTTTTAAACAGGGGGCCAATTCACTGTCCCTCAGACCGTTGAAGGGCCGGACTATAGTTTAAAAAAAAAACTATGAACAAATTCCTATGCACACTGCACATATCTTATTTTGAAGTAAAAAACAAAACAGGTACAAATACAATTCACACCAACACAAGTGGCCCGCTGGTCGCTGGCCGTAGTTTGAGGACCCCTATAGAGAAAACTTTCAATTGTTCTTCTGTACCATGGTGGTGAAGAAAAGTAAAGGATAAAATTAACATTGAGTAATGAGTTCAATGTGGGATCTGGTTCAGTTATTCTAAGTTCATTCACATCTATCACCCTCAAGGTAAATTACCTACAAAGTAAATAATACACTTGGACTTTGAAAATGAAAAATGATTACAACATCGAACGCCATTAACACTTTTTTAAAAAGAAAAAAGAAGAAAGCTCTTTCCCTGTACCCACCTTGCAGAAAACTCTTGTTATGTAAAGCTATTAAATCGCCATTACCAAAAAAATTTTTAACTTCTACTGCTTCCTATACCTTACATTTCTGGCTCATAACTCTAAGACCTAAGTCCAAACAGCTTTGCTTACAGTTTTGTGTGTCAAACAGGTCTTATTACTGAACATACACAATTTTTCTAAATGCATCTTGCTACTACAAGTCCCACAATTTTAAAAATATATCTTTAACTCCAACAACATTAAACCAGTGGACAATCAGCCTTCCAGGTACTCTTAGCAGATGCCTAGTAACAACTGTAGGAAAAGCACAATTTTGAAAAAGGTCTAAAATTTCAAGAAAGTTAACTTATACTTGTGAACATTCAAAAACTTTAGTATCCTAAAGTTACAACAGTCACAAAAAATGGAATCCCAAAATACACACATGTGCATGCCACTTAAGGCCAAAATCTAATTATCACTTATGGTGATATTTATCACATTTTCCCTGTGATAAATATTTCTTTATGGTAAGGCAGCTCCTCCTTGAATAAAGAATTTCAAAACACTTTACTAGATAAATTTTATCATATCTACAAAATCCTATCAATCTACAAAGTCAATAAAACGAGCGCTTAGTTTTTTCATAAAGCTCTTATATTCCTAAAAAGAGCATTTCTCTTAGGAGAAACAAAAAGAATCTTCCTAAAACTATAACCACTAGAGTGACACCTGACTTAGCTTTACTAATTTACTTCTCCAGAAAGCAGAGGGAGACAAAGAGTTTCTACATAAAAACAGATGAGCTATTCATTCACAGCCAGTTTGTTCTTTAACAACAAATCCTACCAAGTTTATTTGGTTTTTAATACAGTAAAGGGCGACTCAGAGCAAATAAGCAAGTACCAAGGCTGTTTCAAGCAGCCGTTTGCTAGGATTGCCTATCAAGTGAAAATCTCCTCTCCCCCACCAAAAAAAGAACCTATGAGTAGCATTTGAATAATAAATAGGTGGGCCCTATTTATCAACAGTCTCCAGAGTCTCATCTCTTCTCACACGATGTTCCACAGCATAAACACTACCTTCATAAGGATGAATGACTTATAAATTCATGCTTCTAGTAAGACAAGTAAAATAAAACACTTTGAAAATATATCTTAAACGTCTTAAACGTTTAACTTAAAAAAAAAAAAAAAAAACACTACCTCCCCAAGAGTCCAAAAGAGCTAAATTCCATCCGCATTCCAAAGCAACTTTAGAGAAATCCGGCCTGTCTTTTCCGGTACTACTTCATTCTACAGCGTGAACGATTCTGTCAATTGCTTTGGATGGCAGGCAATAATAAAATAAGCCTCATTTCCTTTTCTTTCTCCTTTAGCAAAACTCTAGTTTGTCATCGCCTCTGACATATGCCAAGGACTAACATGATTGATGAAGTATATTTCAAATAAACTTTTCTGTTAAAGTGAGTCCTTGTGGTTAATATTTTACCAAAATGTTGAAAATGTCATCCAGGAAAACCTTTATCAGATTGTGAAAAAAGTAATCTGAAGTCAGAAGCTCATATCTGGTATATTTAATACACTTATCTTGGCCGTTCTTACCTAACCTAGGCTTTTACCATTTATAAGCCTTTGGAAAAAAAAAACTTTGCCTTTTTAAGTATCATCAAAATTCTCAATCAGGATTTCATGTGTTCAATTCGCACCACAGTGAAAGATCAAATGCCAAACTCCTATAAATAGGGGTGTTATGAGCGAGAAAGATACACAACACTGTGCTGCCAACCCAAGCGTGTCTTCGAGCGGGCAGGGGCGCTCCGTGTACGCGTACAGTACGAGCTCACATTCAGCAAAACCCGGGAGCGAAGCGTCAGGTGACTTCACACCACAGACACTTGCAGTCTGATCAGGCCTTACTGGCCGTCCGAATGACTAGTAAACGACTCGTCATCCCAGTTTGACACCTAGATCTGGGGGCTTGCAACCCTAGCCACGCGCACCCCGCGCGAGTGGGTTCTGGGGCCGAGGAGCCCCGGAACGCGAGCCCTGGGGCACAGCGCTGGCCTGCCGACTGCGGTCCCCTCCAGCAAGGATGCCTAAAGCGCTTTCCGACCTAGCAGCGAAGTGTCCGCTCCCTCCGCGTCCGCGTCCTCCTCCTTGGCGGGGCCCAGCACGCCCCGGCCGTCCCTTCCTCCCCACCCGCGCGAGGGACTGAGGGCAGCCAGCGCACGCCAGGTGACAGGTCGTCCCGCCCCGTCAGGACCTCGCTGGGACCCAGCCGCACCTTCGCCGACCTCCACGCGCCCCCGGCCTGCGGCCCCGACTCACGGCCGCCCCCTCAGGTCGGGGCGGACATGACCGCAGCCACGCGGAGGGCGAGCGGGCAGGGGGCCGGGCCGGGAGCAGACACGCGCGCCGCCCGTTCGCCCAACAGTTGCGGCCCGCGGGCCGCGCTTTCAGGCAGCGCGCCGCGGGTACACGGGGCGCGGCGGAGGCTAGGCCGGGCGGGCAGACGCGGCGGCGGGAGGGGACCCGAGGCAGCCGAACACTCCGACCCTGGAGCCTGCGACCGGTGCCGGCGAGCCCAAGCAGCCCTCTCCCCACCGGGGCCCTGCAGACTCTGCCCCGCCGGCACATACCTAGGGAGGTCGTGGACGAGACGTGGTTAACCTCGGTGCTTGGGTCGCTAGTCCGCCGCCGGCGCCGCAGCCCCTGGTGCGGATGCTGCCTTCGCGCTACCTCGTCCCCCTCCGCCATCTTGTACCGATTTAAAATTAACTCCCCACTGACGTCAAACGCCGCCGCCGCTTTATCAACCTCCCGGGAGCCGGCGGGGAGGCTGGCGGGTCCTAGCGCCGCCTTCGGGCTGCGCCTCCGTGCTCGGCCCCGCCCATCGCCTCCCTCGCCCCGCCTCTGCCCTGCCTGTGGGAGCTTGGGGTTCCCGCCCCTGCGCTTCTGGGAGGAGTTGCACGGGGGAGGGGGACGCCCTAGTCTCCGCGGTCTCACACCCCCACCTCCTCTCCTCAGTACCACACCCCCTTAGCGTTGGGATGAATTGTGAAAACGCAGGAGCGATCTCCAGAGGACTAAGTCCCTCCTTCCCAATTCAGCTCCCTAGTTCTCTTTACGCCTCTAATCGTTGGTTCGTGCACCTTGCACATGAGGTTGCTTTTGCACCCCTTTCCCTCCCTCTTTATCCCCACCTCCTCCTCCACTGATATTCCCCGCGCCTCTCCCTACCAACACCCTTAGGCTGTTGGCGTGTGCCCTGCTTTTCCTCTCATCTTTTTTTCCTTCCTCTAGTCCCTACTGTTGCTCCCCGCACACCCCCTCACCTTATTAAGGTGTGTTTGCATCAGCTCCCCACCTACTTACGAGACCCTCCCCCTATGTTCTTAACTGTGATGCCTTTGTCCTGCTCCTAGCACCTTGCGGGGACAAGCCAGAAAGCAGTCTAATCAGAAAATGACATGGGTCCTTTCCTAACCGTGATGGACCTTCCTGTGGGTGTCCAGTGACACCGTGTAGAAAGTTCAGATCACTTTTTAAAATAAACGTCAGACTGGAAAGGTATCTTGTAAAACATGGTTCCTGTTCTTTTAGATTTTCATCACCTCATCAGATGCGTTAGAAATTCCTTTCTCCAGTAAAGACAGATTTCCAGGTGTCTAAATGGATGTTTTGTCCAAGTCTTCTCACAAATCTAAAATTCATAGCCTTTCCTCTTGCATGGGTCTCTAGAAAAATACTGGTGTCATTGAGGCCTGGAAAGTTCCATTCTAGAGGGGGTTTTGCTGGGCTGTTTGGGGGTTTGTTTGCTCACCCGTTTTCTGTCTTTGGAGTTCCTTCTGGACTTTCTAACTCCTGGCATCCTAGTTCAATGTCCCAGGGGCAGCCTAACAAGCTACATGCTTGATAATGGATATCCTTTCATAATCTCCCTGTGTGACATCTGTTTAATACTGTCCACGGGCTCGGCGCCTGTGGCTCAGCGGGCTAAGGCGCCAGCCATGTATACCTGAGCTGGTGGCTTCGAATCCAGCCTGGGCCCGCCAAACAACAATGACGGCTGCAACCAAAAAATGGCCGGGCGTTGTGGCGGGCGCCTGTAGTCCCAGCTACTTGGGAGGCAGAGGCAGGAGACTCGCTTGAGCCCAGGAATTGGAGGTTGCTGTGA